>CM046456.1:13121086-13301264 GCA_025506515.1 Flaveria trinervia | reverse complement strand
TAAAACATCCACTGCCTCGGAACCAAAATATTCGTTGGTGTTGTGTTAAAGGAACGCTGCGGCCAAAGCTAAAGTGGTGCGCAGTGGGTTATCATAGCAAACAACAAGTCAAAACTATGTCACATTGACCTATGACAAAATGGACCGTATCTGGGCTTCATCTCAAGTCCAGTTGCATCCTTCCTCCAGCAAAAGGTTTTTGAGAATATGAATAAGTCATAGACTAAAGGATCGTGGACATGTGCAAGACCTAAGCCGCACCTAGAACCAAGAGTTCCAACTGGTGTGAGCTTTAACTGGTAATGAGATTTGGCTGGTGCTCAGCTGCACCTGGTGTGAGCTTCAGCTAGTGTTGAGATTCGGCTAGTGTAAGCTTCAGCTGGTGCTGAGATTTAGCTGGTGCTCAGCTGCAGCTGGTAGTGTTGAGATTTGACTGGTGTAAGCTTTAGCTTGTACTAAGATGTGGCTGGTGTGACCTACAGCTAGTCTTGAGATTCGACTATCATAAGCTTCATCTGGTGCTTAGAATTGGCTGGTGCTTAGCTACGGCTGGTGTGAGCTTCAGCTAGTGTTAAAATTCGGCTAGTGTAAGCTTTAGCTGGTGCTGAGATTTGGTTGGTGCTCAGCTGTAGCTGGTAGTGCTGAGATTTGGGTGGTGTAAGCTTCATCTTGTACTGAGATGCGGCTGGTGTGAGCTACAACTAGTGTTGATAGTCGACTAGTGTAAGCTTCAGCTGGTGCTGAGATTTGTTGGTGATCAGCTGCAGTTGGTGTGAGCTACAACTGCTGTTGAGATTCGACTAGTGTAACCTTTAGCTGGTAGTGAGATTTAGTTGGTGTGAGATTCGGTTGTGTTAAGCCACAGATGGTGGCTAGATAGAGCTGGTGCTGAGCTGTGTCAGGCGGTGCTCTACATCTAGTGTTGACTTTCAATAAAAATTAAATGAACCTAACATCTCGTTGGTTTTGGCCGAGTCACGGTTCAATGGATTCAATGCAAGAATGCAGTTCCATCTCTTAAAACTCTAGTTTGATTCCAGCTAATCAATTCTATTTCTTGTTTGTTATATGAAACTCAAGTATGCTGCCTCCTATAAATCCATTAAAATTGGCGGGTTATGATTTAACAACCCCGAATCCATGGAGGGAAGACACTCGTAGTTATTACGTATTTAGCCATAGAGGTTATATCTGGGTACTTAACATTGAATGAAATTAAATCATACCACCACGTCTGGGTGGACAACTTATAAAAACAATTAAGTCACCGAGCCACATCAGGGTGGATAAACTTGAAAGCCCCAGCCACATCTTGGTTGACAACTTTGAAAGCAATTAATTAAATCACCCATCATGCTTGGGTAGATAGTATTAAATGCAATCGAAGTAACTTAATTATGATTTGAGTTTAGTAACCATGAAATTAAGCAAGTAGCCAAGCTTGAGTAGATGATGTTACAAGCAACCAAGTAACTCAATCATATCTACGTTAACAACTATGAAATCAAGCAAATAACCAAGCGTGACTAGATGATGTTACAAGCAACCAAGTAACTCAATCATATCTATGTTAATAACTACGAAATCAGGCAAATAACCAAGCTTAAGTATATGATGTTACAATCAACCAAGTAACTTAATCATATATATGTTAATAACCATGCAATCAAGCAAGTAACCAAGCTTGAGTATATGTTGTCACAAGCAAACAAGTAAATCATGTTCAAGTTTTGTAACCATAAGACCAAGCAAGTAATTAGGCTTGGGTATATGATGTTAAAAGCAAGCACACTTATTTTGAGTTAGTAACTATATGTAATCAAACAAGTTACCAAGCTTCGTAGATGATGTTAAAAGCAACGAAATGAATAAATCATGCTTGAATTGCAATCATGATATAAGTTGAATCGCGTAACGATGCTTGGGAAAATAATGAATTAAAAAAACTCAGCCAGGTCTAAGTCAATGACCATGAAAATGATAGGATCACCCAACCAATCTTGGGTAGATAAGGTTGAAGTCATTTGAATCACTCAACTGCGTTACAGCTGATAACTTGAAATCATTTGAATCAACCATGTTTGAGCTAAAAACTTCGAAGGCAACTAATTTCGATATACGAGTTAGTCCAAACACACGATCATGTTTAGATAGAAAGTACTACAAGATCAAAATTTGCTTAACCATGTTTGAGTAATGTAAGGCCCCGTTTCCGAGACGCTTACAGATGGTCGATCATCGCACATAAAACATAAATTTACATTTATGTGGAGTAAACACTGCAGCGGAAACATTCAAAATGACATTTCATTTCAATATAAAGGATTTTGCAAAATATACATCATAATCCAATTACAAAATACATGTTGCATTACATCACAAAAGCAATATAAAAATGGATGCCATCCAAAAGAACTTAGTAGTCGCCCCGTGCTATCCTCAACAATCATTACCTACCAACTAGAAACACATAAAAGTCAGCGTTGCTGAGTGAGTTCTAGTTTTATAATAAAACATACTTTTCTTTCATTAAAATCGTTCTTTACTTTCATACGATCATACATCATACGTACACATAGATAACATCATTATTATCTTCATCGTTCATTCGTTCATACTTTCATTCTTTCATTCGTACATTCATTACTTTCGATGACATGTACATTACCCCGAACATTGTGCACGAAGCGGGTAACTGAGCCTGAGGTCTTTCATAGACCTCGAAAATTGGGCACGGAGCTGGCTCTAGTACCTCGAAAAAGTCGGCATTGCTGAGTGAGTTCTTGGTCTTTCATTCATTCATTAATGTATGCATTCATTTGTCTTGTTTCACTTATCATTATCTTCCACTTTATGTTACACTATACTTTCATTTCATTCATTAACGTTCAACGTAAAGTCACGGTAAAGATAAACATACATAATAAGGAACATCATCATACAAAGTCGTTATCATCATACAGGGCATCAAAAATACATACATACGTCATGCATAAACATGTAACATTATCATCATGCCTAACACAAACACTAAGGCCTCAACAGTCACCTTATATGAACTTACGGAAACTTCCATGTCAAAACTTACATATGCACTTTCCCTTGAAAGTCAGTAATTTAAACTACGCTTTACCTCGGGTATACCAGCCCTATTTGGGCGCATGGGCTCCCTTCAGTCGCATGGCCTCTAGGCGACTGAACATCATTCGAATGGACCAATATGGATGAACACCTATACGGATGAACACCCATGCGAATGGACCTCATGCGGATGGACTCAATGCGGATGAGTCCCATGCGAATGGAAGTAATGCGAATGAACACCTATGTGGATGGAACTAATGCGAATGAGCACTTATGCGAATGGGCTCTCAGTCGCATGACTCCCCAAGCGATTGACCCTCAGTCGCATGACTGGCAGGTGTATGGGCGTCAATCGTACGTCTCTCATAGGATTGACCTTTAATCACACAACTGGCATGCGTGTAGACTTCAGTTGCATGATTTGCATGCCATTCGGTCGCATAGAGGAATGCTGCCTCACTTTTTCTTTAGTTTCCCATGTTGACTCAGATCCTTTCTCGTGCTTCCATTGTACACGCACAAGAGGAACCACTTTATTCCACAACCACTTCCCTTTTCAATCAATGATTGCCACTGGTTGCTCCATATAATTGAGCCATTCGTCTACTTCGATATACTCCAGTGGAACAATCATATCTTCATCTGCCAAGCACTTTCTCATGTGAGATACATGGAATTTTGGGTGAATTCCACTTAACTCATCCGGTAACTCCAGTCTATAGGCCACCTCTCTTACTCGAGCGGTGATTCGGAAATGGCCTATATACCTTAGGCTCAACTTGTCCGGCTTTCAGAATCGGATGATACCCTTCCAAGGTGAGACCTTCAACATAACCCGGTCACCCACCTAGAACTCGATCGGTCTGCGTCGTTTATCATCATACGACTTCTGTCTATCTTTGGATGCCCTCATAAAGGCTTTGATCTTTTCAAGCTTCTCAGTTGTAACCTTGATCACCTCGACGCTCCCTAATTCTTTTTTACCAATATCACCCCAACTGACGGGTGTTCTGCATCTCCTACCGTATAACATCTCATAGGGTGGCATACCAATGCTTGCATGATAGTTGTTGTTGTATGAGAATTCAGCTAATGATAGGTGGTCATCCTAACTTCCCCCAAAATCAATACACATGACCGAAGCATGTCCTCCATTATCTGAATGGTCCTCTCTGACTAGCCATCAGTCTAGGGATGATAAGTCGTGCTAATATGTAACCTCGTCCCTATAGCGTCGTGGAATTTCTTCCAGAATTTGGATGTAAACCGGGTGTCACAATCAGACACAATGGACACCAGTGCACCATGACAAGTTACAATCTCCTTAATGAAAAGGTCCGCCAACCTCTCAGATGAATATGTCTTGCGGATCGGTAAGAAGTGAGCACTCTTCGTCAAGAGCTCAACAATCACCCATATAGCATCATACCTTTTCAGAGTACGTGGCAGCTTCGTAATGAAATCCATGGTGATGTGCTCCCACTTCCATTCCGGTATTTCCAAAGGTTGGATCTTCCCATACGGCTTTTGATGCTCGGCCTTCACTTGTAAGCAAGTAAGGTAGTTACTCACATACTCCACTACGTCGCACTTCATACCCGGCCACCAATAACCTTTCTTCATGTCTTGATACATCTTTGTAGCACATGGATGAATTGAGTATCGAGTCTTGTGAGCTTCATCCATAATCTTCATGCGTAGATCCCCAAAACGAGGAATCCACATCCGTCCAAATCGGGTCTTAACACCAAGTGTGTTTTCACCTAATTCCCCAACCAGACCTCTCATTCTTTCCGAGTTAAGATGATCTTCCTTCCATGCCTCATCTTGAAACTCTTTAACTTGCTTCATCACGTGCGAGGTCATGATTAGATGATGCGCTTTCACCCGAATCGGCTCGGGCCTCTCTTTCCGACTAAGGGCGTCCACCACCACATTGGCTTTGCCTGGATGGTAATGGATCTCGCAGTCATAATCCTTTATAAGCTCCAACCATCGTCTTTGTCTCCTGTTTAGGTCCTTCTGCTCAAGGAAGTACTTCAAGATCTTGTGGTTAGTGAATATGGTGCACTTCGTCCAATACAAATAGTTACTCCAAATCTTTAGTGTAAAGACCACGGCTGCTAGCTCCAAGTCATGAGTAGGATAATTGACCTCATGAACCATTAACTGTCGGGATGCATAGGCTATAACCTTCCCTCTCTGCATTAACACACACCCAACCCCGAGTAGGAAGCATCAGAATAAACCACCAGATCTTCACTTCCATCGGGTAATGACAGAACAGGAGCTTGAGTCAATCTCTCCTTCAATTCTTCAAACGTCTTCTCTTGAGCTTGACCCCATACAAACTTCACATAATTCCAGGTCAACTTAGTCAGCGGAGAAGCAATCTTAGAGAAGTCTTGGATAAATCTTCTGTAGTAGCCCACCAAACCCAAGAAACTATGAATCTCGGATGGCATCTTTGGGGACTTCCATTGCATCACCGCCTCCACTTTTGCCGGGTCCACCATGATCCCGTCAGGATTCACCACATGACCCAAGAACTGAACTTCACGCAATCAAAATGCGAGCTTGGAGAACTTGGCGTACAGCTTCTCCTTTCTCAATGTCTCCAAAACCTCTCGGATGTGGCCGGCATGCTCAATCTTGCTCTTCGAATAAATCAGGATATCATCAATAAACACAATCACTGATTCATCTAACATTGGCCGACACACTTGATTCATCAGATCCATAAAAGCAGTTGGCGCGTTGGTCAAATCAAAGGACATGACAAGGAACTTGTAGTGACCATAGCGCGTGCGAAAAGTTGTTTTAGGAACATCCGGTCTTTACCTTCAGCTGATGGTAGCCTGATCGAAGATCTATTCTTGAAAACCACCGGCACCTTGAAGCTGATTGAACAAATCATCTATTCTCGGTAAGGGGTATCGTTTCTTCACCGTCAACTTATTCAGCTCACGGTAGTCAATGCACATCCTCATACTACCGTCTTTCTTCTTTACAAATAGGACCGGAGCACCCCAAGGAGAGATACTTGGTATAATGAACTCCTTATGAAGCAGCTCTTGCAACTGCTCCATCAACTCTTTCATTTCCGTCGGAGCCAACCGATACGGTGCCTTGACAACAGGGTGGGCACCCGGTAGCTGATTAATCTGAAACTCAATCTCTCTGTCAGGTGGCACTCCTGGTAAGTCTTTTGGGAACACGTCTGGAAAGTCACACACAACCAGAACATTGGATTGTTGTGGTGTTGGCGTATCCACGTCCTTTACATAAGCCAAGTAGGCGCTACTTCCACACCTCATACACTTTCCTACCCCGCCATTTAGATTACCTTCGGATCGTCGTGACCCGATCCCCATAAACCGTTACCAAACTCCCGTCAGGCGCTGTCAAATGAATCATCTTCTTGCGACACCCAATGTTCGCCTTGAAGTCCGCTAACCAATCCATACCAAGAACTAGATAGAAACCACCTAAGGTCATCACGAACGGTCTAACAGGAAACTTATGACTCTCTAGTACCACATCACAGTCCTCTATCACCTCATAAATCCTGGTAGACTTACTTATGGCAATTTCTATATCAAAGGGCGCATCAACACGTCTACTACTAATAGGCAACTTAGCACAGAAAGTAGCAGAAATAAACTTTTACTAGCACCCGAATCTAATAACACAGAAGCTAAAGTTTGGTTCACTAGAAACGTGTCAGACAGAACATTAGGGTCCATCCTAGCTTCCTCCAGCGTCATGCTGAATGCCCTGGCGCTCGCCCTCGGTCTTTCACTCCTCGTCTTCTTCACCCCGGAACCCTCAGCCCCCATCTACACTCGCCATTGTGCTCCTTCTCACATTTGCCACACTTCTTCGGTCATGTACCCGGTGTGACTACACGGAAATCGTCCACCCGTTCCTTCTTGTTACCCGTCGAGGCATCACCCTGACCAAACCTATTACCATTCTAGTTCTGATCACCACCATCCTTCTTGCTGCCTTCAGCCACCACCACTACAGCCCTCTCATCATAAAATCTCCCTGCTAAATCCACTACCGACCTAAACGTGCTCGGTCGGGGCGGCGATCATGTGCCTATGGATATCCGCCAGCAAGCCCTGAATGTACCTTTTGATCTTCCACGACATAGGCATCACCTGATTCGGCACGAGACGTGCCATCTCGTTGAACTTCGTAGTGTACTGCATATGTGTCATGGTTCCTGCCTCTAGCTGCAGGAACTCCCTCTCAACCTTGTCCATCTCCTGGTGAGAACATAACTCCTTAATCACCAACCTCTTTAGCTCAGACCATCTCATCCTCCCAATAGCCCTGCTACCCTCAGCTTGGACAATGTTGTCCCACGAGCATAAAGCTGAGTCCATGAAAGAATGGGTAGCAAACTTTACTTTCTGATCCTCCTGAACTCGCTGATATTTAACACAACTTCCATTTCTCTCACCCATCGGTGAGCAGCAGTAGCAGTGCCATTACCATCAAAAGTAGGCGGCTTGCATCGTTGAAACGCCCCATAGTTACAACCTTGTGCCGCCTCCTGCACGGGCTCTTCTTCTTCCTCTTCATCATCAGATAGAACCGTTTCAGGATCTGGTTGCTCCCGCCTCCTGAGGACCTGTTCCTTTTTTTCCTTTCCCCTTCCTATACAGCCTTGATGACTTCGGTATTACTACATACGGTAAGATCGTCTGCATGACCTGATGGACTTCTTCAACAAAAGCCTCCTTTACCGAGGCTCTCATATTGGCGCTCTCATCGCCACCCTCTAGATGAGGGGTCTCGGGTTCTTCGTGAACCACCTTTTCGACTATGGGTCTTCCACTCTTGGGTCGCGGCTCAGCACCACGACCTCCACCACGTGAAGCTTTCGAAGATCTACCACCAGCCATTCACACGCACACTGAAAGATTCAAACACCAACACGGTCATTCAGGAAACAGCTTAGTTTATGTCAAGTATAGTAAGTCCCTAATTAAGGTGGCCAGTTGTGATTAGCCACTTACTTTACTCTTCATACCCCAAGCATTACCTGTCCTGACTACATCAGTATTTAAATCTACAAACAACACATATCCACATACCATGCGCACATAATACCAGTTAACATTACGAAAATACCTGATGGCACAAAACTACTCAGACTAGTATCCCTTCCCTTTCCGTCCCATTCTCAGTTTAAGTTAAGGTTTATTTTAAAATTTTAGCCATTTTACTTCAACTTTGGCTCTGATACTAACTTGTAAGGCCCTGTTCCTGGGATTTTTACAGCTGGTCGATCATCGCACATAAAATATAAATTTACATTTATGTGGAGTAAACACTGCAGCGGAAACATTCAAAAATGGCATTTCATTTCATTATAAAGGTTTGCAAACTAATACACCGTAATCCAATTACAAAATACACGTTGCATTACATCACAAAAGCATTATAAAAATGGATGCCATCCGAAAGAACTGAGTAATCGCCCCGTGCTATCCTCAACAATCATTACTTGCCAACTAGAAACACATAAAAGTCAACGTTGATAAGTGAGTTCTAGTTTTATAATAAAACCTACTTTTCTTTCATTAAAGCCGATCTTTAATTTCATGCAATCATACATCATACGTACACATAGATATCATCATTATTATCTTCATTTTTCATTTGTTTATACTTTCATTATTTCATTTGTACGTTCATTACTTTCGATCACATGCACATTACCCCGAACATTGTACACGAAGCGGGTAACTGAGCCTGAGGTCTTTCATAGACCTCGAACATTGGGCACAGAGCTGGCTCTAGTACCTAGGGCAAGCACATTCATCACTTATCTTTTCTCTTTCATTTTGGACCAATGCCATATGCTATACCCCGAACATTATGCACAAAGCGGGTAACTGGCCTGAGGTCTTTCATAGACCTCGAACATTGTACACGAAGCTGACTCTAGCACCTAGGGCAAGCGGCAAGGATCCCATACATATGGTCAATCACAAAGATTGGACCCCAGTGTGCATCCTTCGGGGTAGCTAAACCACACACCATTGAGCTAACACCTTCATTGGGTGTGCACCTCCATACATTTGCTTGCAAGCCTTTCTTACATTCAATCGTTCATTAATGCATGGATTCATTCATCGTGTTCCACTTATCATTTTCTTCCACATTATGTTACATAATAATTTCATTTCATTCATTAACGTTCAACGTAAAGTCACGGGAAAGATAAACATACATAATAAGGAACATCATCATACATAATCGTTATCATCAGGGCATCATACATACATACATACACCATGCATAAACAAGTAACATCATCATCATCATGCCCAACACAAAAACTAAGGCCTTAGCAGCCACCTTACATGAACTTACGGGAACTTCCACGTAAAAAGTTACATTGCACTTTCCCCCGAAAGTCAGTAATTTAAACTACACTTTACCTCGGGTACACCATCCCTATTTGGGCGCATGGGCATCCTTCAGTCGCATGGCCTCCAGGCGACTGAACATGATGCGAATGGACCAATTCAGATGAACACCTATTTTACTTCTCGTAACCAACATTCACACTTCGAAAACTTGGCGTAAAGTTTTTCTTCTGTTAGTAATTTGAGAATCGCTCGGAGGTGTTGTTCATGGTCTTCCTTTGATCTAGAAATAGATGAGAATATCATCTATAAACACGATTACAAACGTATCCAGGTAGGGTTTGCATACCCGGTTAATTAGATCCATGAACACTACTAGAGCATTCGCCAACCCAAATGGCATGACTAAGAACTCGTAATGCCCATATTAAGTTCTAAATGATGTCTTTGGTATATCCTCCTCGTGAACCCGCAATTGATGATAACCTGATCAAAGATCGATCTTAGAGAAATACGAAGCTCCCTGTAATTGATCTAATAGATCATCATCCTAGGAAGTGGATATTGATTTTTCACGGTCAACTTATTTAACTCGTTATAGTCTATGGACATTCGGAACGTTCCATCCTTCTTCTTGAAAACTAGTATCGATGCTCCCCTTGGTGATTGACTTGGTCGTATGAAACCTTTATCTAATAACTCTTGAAGTTGACTCGATAGTTCTTGCATTTCTAATGGTGCTAACCGATATGGCGTCTTTGCTTCAGTTGTTGCTCCAAGAACCAAATCTATGCGGAATTCTACTTGACGAGGAGGGGGCAAACCGGACAAATCGTTAGGGAATACTCCCAGAAAGTCTCACACGAGCCGAATGTCCTCCAGTTTCCCTTCCTTGGGTTTCTTCTCCACCACATGTGCTAAAAACATATAGCATTGCTTCTGCAGGCAACGACAAGCCTTCATACAAAAGATAATCTTTAGACTTCTTCCCAACCGTTCTCCTTGGATCTTGAGTACATCGCCATTGGGCATAGGGATTCGCACCACCTTCTCTCGACAAACAATTTCAGCTCCACACTCCGACAACCAATCCGTTCCCACCACTACGTTGAAGCTTCCCAGCTCAAAAGGTATTAAGTCTATGTCAAAGGCATGGTCCTGTAATGTAATCGTGCACCCTCTAATTATTTCACTAGCTCTCATAAATTTACCATTTGCCATTTCTACCGAATAGCTAGTCTCTAAACAACTAGGTTCAACCCAAGTAGAGGTGCGAATTAGAGGACAAAAAAATATTATTTTCCCCGATATCAAATAATACAGATGCAAAGTGATTATTGACGAGATGCGTACCCGTAACAATATTCGGGTCCTGGCGCGAGTCATTTTCACCAATCACAAACGCATGTCCTTGGGTAACATTTCCTTGATTTTCTTGACCTTGATTACTAGCTATTGACATCACTTGGTTTTGGTTATTACCTTATTGACCCGGTGCCCGATTCAGTCTAGGGCACACATTCCAACAATGATCGGGGCTTCCACACTCATAACAAACTCTGATGTTTCTAGCTGGAATGATTGCATTAATCGGTGCAACCAAATTGGGCGCCACCCTACAGTCTTTCGCAAAATGGCATGGGTTCCTACAGTTTACGCACGCTCGGCACGACATCGCTTGCGGATGATGAAAATTGCACCTACCACACTTAGGATGTGGCCCAACATATTCTCTCCTACCTTGGTTTACCGCCACAAAGCTTCTCGTCACCTTTGCCATTTTATCAAATCGTCCCCCTGCTTGACTGCTTGACTCCCCAATATCTATCATTTTCTCGTACTCTAATTCTAATCATTTCATCAATCAGAGTGCCCGCCTTCAAGATCGCACTCTGAATAGTCAGGGTGTCGTAGCAGTCACCAGACCACGTATTTGTGGTACAAACCCCATATGTAATGCTCATTCCGTTTTGATTCACGTGTCACCAGGTGTGGCACCAATCGTGCCAACTCATGAAATCGGTCGGTGTAAGCAGCATGACCCGACCCTACCATCGTATGATTCCGAAACTCGTGTTCCAACTTCTGTATTTTGTTCATTGGGCAACTTTTTAATTGCCAAAGCTTTATATTCCGCCCAACTCATTGCCATTGCCACCTCCCTACCTTGATCCTACACTTGGGTATTCCACCATGTTAACACCTTTCCTACCAACGAAAAAATAGCATATTTCAACTTCTGATCTTTAGCATAGTTCCTGATGTCCATCATGGATTCCATCTTCTCAATCCAAGGGTCAAGGCAATGGCTTCACCTTTTCCATCAAACTACTTTGGTTTACAAGTCATGAACTCCTTGTAAGTACAATTAACCCTTCCTCCAATACCATTCCCATTCATTTTACCATTACTATTCACATTACCCCTTCCACCTCCTTCCCTATTGTTATCTCAACCCATGTCTCCATGTCTGGTTTCGTCATTCTCTTCATGACCACCATTTTCATCATTATGTTTGGTGTCATCATTACCACCCCCATTATTATGGTTCATGATGTTGTCACTCACCTGTGGCACTATGGTCGGGATGAGTGCTACCACTTGTTGAGCAATCATGGCTGCTATATCAGGGTTTCCAGCTCCTTGTATATTACCATCTTGCCACCTTTATTTTCTCGTACAGGTGCTTCACCCCCAAGTCCTGCACCTCTTCCTCTACCTCTACCTCTTGGGGCAACACCACCACGACTAACACTATGTGTAATCCTTCTAGGCGGCATCTTTCTAATCAACATAAACTGTAAATATGTTTCATAAACATCAAATGTCATTATAGTTTAGTCAGTCTCATAAAGCATGTCATTGCAAACATATTTTCCACAATGTAACACCACAAACCAAAGCATAATAATAGTATAAAAACTCATTCTCATATTTCATAATGTCTCAATATGATAATCGATAGTGTAATTTCCCAAAAACATGCAAAGACCCATAACAATGTCTGAAAATAAAATACGAAGTAGCAAAAAAAAAACTCTTAAATCTTCAAGTCTCCGCCAATGTTCATGCGACATCAATGCTGCTCGTTGTCACTACTAGAAGAGCTAGAAGGGCTCGGGGGCAGGTCGGGGTGGTCACCCCATAAGCTAGCCTCATCAGCTAGCACTCGGACCTTATATGAGTGGCCGAAAACACTCTCTTCCTAGTTGTCCTTAGCAACACCAGTCCTACACGTTTGCTTGGTATGGTCCTTTACGGTAGTCGGGTACCCAAGGTCCCGCCTCAAGGGCGTACCTTGCAATAGTCAGCCTAACAGGTATCACAAGAATAGTTAGGGCATCAAGAGCATTGGTGTAGCAAGCACAACAGGAGCACTTGGTGCGACTCGGGCTTCACGTGCTGTAGGACTAGGTGATATAACACGAATGGTAGGCAACCCTAGTACAACATGGTTACCTCTCTCCTCTTCATCAGAATACTCTCTCGCCGACTCCGTAGGGCCGAACTCTTAATCTAACGACGAAGGCAACATATGATCCGAGAGAACCTCTTCGGGTTTTGACTTAGAGTCGAACAAATGAACTCGGGGCACTGAAGGAATGGAGGGTCCAGTGGAAGACATCCGGTAAGGAAGAGGTACTTTTCCTTAGATGAAGCAAATCAAAAGATAAAGAATAGATACATAGAACAAAAGGAATATACATGTAATATCAGATGCACACATAACCCTAGTATACATTCTACATGAAGGTTCCTAGGTTATAGTCTAGGTCGAGTGATCCACCTAATTTTCTATAATCAATGGCTCTGATACCAATCTATCACACCCCCGCTTATAGAGGAAACACAAGGTTGTAACAGACTGGATCGTCATAACACATTCTTAATTAATAGAGATGCAATAAATGATAAAAGTCAACGTGTCATGACGTCACCCTAACAGATGGAGACTTGTGTCGTAGTTAGTAAAAAACATGACAAACATAGTCGTACAAACAATTAAGTATAAATCCCACAACCCGGGAACAAGTCATAATATGAATAACAAATAAACGTCAATGCAATTTTCAAAGACATCTAATGAATTTAAATAATGTAATTCTAAGGTCATCGCTAAGGCAGCATGACTAGCTATCCTCAATGATTGTTACGTGAAAAGATATGCTCAAAAAGGTCAACATATTGTTGGTATGTTTGCAACTTTAAATAGTAAACGTAATTGATGTTGTGTAATAGTTTTGTAGGACATGAGTGCATACAGTTATAAGCAAGTAATATAACATGTAAACATGAGAATCACAACTAAAGCTACGACGTACACACAGAACTTGTCAGAACATATTCACCCTAGGGCCCGTACCTGGCCACAGTTAGTCCCACAGTATACTAACAAACAAGGGTGGGGGTGTTAGCCCCTAATACTATCAATACGTGTCCGTCAGCTTCAACGTTGGAGTTAAATAGTTGGAATAAAGAACCACACAGCTAACTCATACATGTACCAGATTAATAATTACAATATAGTAAGCACAACAATCCCAAATGTTGAATAAGTTCATAACATAAAAAGGGTGAGCATACTTTTCCCTAGTTTATAAATATTCAATGAAAACGGAGTCACAAACTCACCTTAAAATGGGGAGGTAAGAATGAACAAAAGGCTTCAAATGACACTAACCACAAACAGTCAACTCCTATAAATTGTTATAATTAGGTTTTAAGACATGATCAAGAGGATCAAAAGTGATAAGTTTCCTACTATGAGTAATCTAGGACTAATTCAACAAAATGGGGTGTTAAAATTACAATAAGACCTTTAAACAATAAAAATTTTAAAAATACTAGAAATTATATGATTGGTGGATACTGTTTTTCTTATAAAATAGTGGTTAGGATACCTCCCCTAATATATATATATATATAGGGGATGGATCAAATGAGAACTAAACTTTTTTGTGAGAACTCTAAGAACCAATCTCAACCACTAATTCTTAAAGGCAAATTTGTAATTAACATAAACATATTTAAAATTTTATAAATAAAAACATTTCGTAAAAATAAAAAACAAAAATGTTCCTCCTACTTTCCCTCTTTCGTTTTACCATTTGTAATATCGGATTTACACATTGTAATCCGTACTACACATGGGTCACATGTGTATAACTAGATTTACACATATGTAATAACAGATTGACGATTTTTTTTGAAAAGTATATCAATATGGTAGACGTTTGAAGATAAAAAATAAAAATTTTATGGTGAATTTTTTTTGAAAAAATAATGTCATGAAAATAAATTATGAACGTTTATATATATATATATATATAATATATATATATATGTATATATATATGTGTGGTGTGTGTGTATATATATATATATATGGGTAGTTTTGGGGGTTGTTTGATTTGGTGCAAGAACTTGAACATGTAAATTTGGTAAAAAAATTAAAATGATTAGTCGGTTTATTTAATTGGGTGAAACAGCGGTTGGATAAGGCGGAAAGATTGGTTACTAGAGTTCTCAGAAAGATTATGTTTTCGGGGTATAGGTGTTTTGGCTGGCTTACAATCCTTCATATCAAATATTTCTAGAATTGCATTGACCATACTTAGATTGATCGATAAAAAACCCTTCCTTCATTTGCTTCATATGAATTCCAAGGAAAAATTCAATTTTCCCATGAAGCTCATCTCAAACTTCTTTTTCATGATGCTCTCAAAGTCTTTACACATGTGGTGATTTGAGGAACCAAATATGATGTCATCAACATAGACTTGACGAGATAAATGTCTTTCCCATTTTTCCTTATGAAAAGAGTCTTACCAATGACAACTCTAGTGTATCTACTTTTCAGGAGAAATTAAGACAAGGTCTCAAACCACAGCCTAGGTGCTTGGTGTAGCCCATATAGAGCTTTATCCAGGTTGCACACATAGTTAGGGTGTTATGGGTCTTCAAATCCTAATGGTTGGCACACATAGACTTCCCTATCTATATCCCCATATAGAAAGGAACACTTGACATCAATTTGGTAGACATATAAATTTTTGGATGCGACATAAGCAAGGAAGATCCTAACTGCCTCAAGTCTTGCAACAAGTGCACATACATCAGTATAACCGATTCCTTTTTCTTTAATGTATCCTTAAACAACCAATCTTGCCTTGTTCTTTGTTATCAAGCCTATATCATCTCTCTTGTTTCTGAAAACCAGTTTGGGGCCTATAGGTACTTGACTAGATGGTAGTGGACATAGGTTCCAAATCTTTTGTCTCTTGAATTGAAGCAATTCCTCTTGCATGACTCAATCTAGCTACTATCTTTTAAGGAATATTCTACCTTCTTGGGTTCCATCTGTGACAACAAGCATGAGTACTGGCAGACATTCCTATTATGAGTCTGTCCTCTTGTTCTCACACCTTTAGAGGCTTCTCCAATGATGTTCTCAGCTTGTTGAGTGTTGTGAAAACTAGGCCTGGAAATCACCTCCAGTTGCAAAGATAGATCCAGGTTTAACATATTTTGCTCATGAGTTTGAACACTTAGCCCAACTGTGTTTCAAACTCATTCAATAAGGACTGATTGAATGAATGAGAAACACCATCATCATTTGTCGCTGGGAGGCGGCATTAACAGTTGCCTATTCTTCAAAATGCTACTTCCATCTACCTGGTGTTGTGTAGTGTCACCACATGAGTTTGGAGGCTCACTTGGTGGACCACTGATTGAGGCTCCACTATCTCTTGAGACTATCATACTATCAGATTTGATAGTAGTAGTTTGATCTTCTACTACTGTTGGAGAACTTGAACGAGGTTTGGGTAACTCATAGAGTTGATCATCATCAGAATCACTTTGAGTACCTATTCTAGCTGAAACATTCTCACAAGATGGTTTAGATAGTTGGGAAACAATTCTAAGTCAGAAATATGATCAGGGTCTTCCCCCTAACACAAGAAGTGTGCTCATTTACAACAATGTGAGATGATTTCTTGAAATGTTGATTTTTAATGTTGTATACTCTATAAACAATAGATTGGAGGAATCTCCAACAAACATAGCATCATCCGACTTTTTAGCAAATTTTGTGAAATTGTCCTTTGTGTTAAGTATGGCACACCTACTGCCAAAGGACCTTAGAAAGCCAATGAACGATAGCCTCTTATTCTATAGCTCATAAGGGGTTTTTCCATGTGGCTTAACTACAAACCCTTGTTCTGCACATAGCATGTAGTGTTGACTGCCTTTACCCAGAATGTTATAGGCAGCTTTGATTCAACTAACATGGTCCGAGCAGCCTCAGTCAGTGTCCTGTTCCTCCTCTCAGTAGCATTATTTTGTTGAGGAGTTCTAGAAGCACTTTATTCTCTGGCAATCCCTTTTGAGTTATAGAATGAGATAGGAACTTGATTCTTAAAATCAGTCCCTTGATCACTTATGATTATCTTAACCTTGTGATCAATTTGATTTTTAATTTTAAGAAAAAATATTTTAATGTTTCAATAGTTTCATCCTTAGTTCTTTAAAAAATACCCATATAAATCTTGTAAAATCATCAACGATCACAAGGTAGTATGATTTCCTTCCAATGCTCATTCTAGTTGTAGGACCAAAAAAATCAATGTGCAATAAGTGTAATGGAGTGGTAATAGAGTTAACAACTTTGGATTTATGAGATGGTCTGTGTTGCTTCCTTTTTCAGGCGTGCAACACAATTATCTTTGTGGAAAAATTCCTTTTTAGGCAAACCATGTACCAAGTTATTTTTAACCAATTTATTCATGATTTTGGAATTGACATCACACATAGGTTTATGTCATAGTGTTGACTCATCACCATTAGCTTTGGAAAGAAAGCATAGGTGTTTTGGCTGGCTTACAATCCTTCATATCGAAACTTTCTAGAATGTCATTGACATACTTAGATTGATTGATAAAAAAACCCTTCCTTCATTTCCTTCATATGATTCCAAGGAAAAATTCAATTTTCCCATGAAGCTCATCTCAAACTTCTTTTTCATGATGCTCTCAAAGTCTTTACACATGTGGTGATTTGAGGAACCAATATGATGTCATCACATAGACTTGACGAGATAATGTCTTTCCCATTTTTCCTTATGAAAAGAGTCTTACCAATGACAACTCTAGTGTATCTACTTTTCAGGAGAAATTAAGACAAGGTCTCAAACCACAGCCTAGGTGCTTGGTGTAGCCCATATAGAGCTTTATCCAGGTTGCACACATAGTTAGGGTGTTATGGGTCTTCAAATCCTAATGGTTGGCACACATAGACTTCCCTATCTATATCCCCATATAGAAGGAACACTTGACATCAATTTGGTAGACATATAAATTTTGATGGATGCGACATAAGCAAGGAAGATCCTAACTGCCTCAAGTCTTGCAACAAGTGCACATACATCAGTATAACCGATTCCTTTTTCTTTAATGTATCCTTAAACAACCAATCTTGCCTTGTTCTTTGTTATCAAGCCTATATCATCTCTCTTGTTTCTGAAAACCAGTTTGGGGCCTATAGGTACTTGACTAGATGGTAGTGGACATAGGTTCCAAATCTTTTGTCTCTTGAATTGAAGCAATTCCTCTTGCATTGACTCAATCTAGCTACTATCTTTTAAGGAATATTCTACCTTCTTGGGTTCCATCTGTGACAACAAGCATGAGTACTGGCAGACATTCCTATTATGAGTCTGTCCTCTTGTTCTCACACCTTTAAGGCTTCTCCAATGATGTTCTCAGCTTGTTGAGTGTTGTGAAAACTAGGCCTGGAAATCACCTCCAGTTGCAAAGATAGATCCAGTTTAACATATTTTGCTCATGAGTTTGAACACTTAGCCCAACTGTTGTTTCAAACTCATTCAATAAGGACTGATTGAATGAATGAGAAACACCATCATCATCTGTCTGGGGAGGCGGCATTAACGTTGCTTTGCTATTCTTTCAAAATGCTACTTCCATCTACCTGGTGTTGTGTAGTGTCACCACATGAGTTTGGAGGCTCACTTGGTGGACCACTGATTGAGGCTCCACTATCTCTTGAGACTATCATACTATCAGATTTGATAGTAGTAGTTTGATCTTCTACTACTGTTGGAGAACTTGAACGAGGTTTGGGTAACTCATAGAGTTGATCATCATCAGAATCACTTTGAGTACCTATTCTAGCTGAAACATTCTCACAAGATGGTTTAGAATAGTTGGGAAACAATTCTAAGTCAGAAATATGATCAGGGTCATTCCCCCTAACACAAGAAGTGTGCTCATTTACAACAATGTGAGATGATTTCTTGAAATGTTGATTTTTAATGTTGTATACTCTATAAACAATAGATTGGAGGAATCTCCAACAAACATAGCATCATCCGACTTTTTAGCAATTTTGTGAAATTGTCCTTTGTGTTAAGTATGGCACACCTACTGCCAAAGGACCTTAGAAAGCCAATGAACGATAGCCTCTTATTCTATAGCTCATAAGGGGTTTTTCCATGTGGCTTAACTACAACACCTTGTTCTGCACATAGCATGTAGTGTTGACTGCTTTACCCAGAATGTTATAGGCAGCTTTGATTCAACTAACATGGTCCGAGCAGCCTCAGTCAGTGTCCTGTTCCTCCTCTCAGTAGCATTATTTTGTTGAGGAGTTCTAGAAGCACTTTATTCTCTGGCAATCCCTTTTGATTTATAGAATGAGATAGGAACTTGATTCTTAAAATCAGTCCCTTGATCACTTATGATTATCTTAACCTTGTGATCAATTTGATTTTTAATTTTAAGAAAAAATATTTTAATGTTTCAATAGTTTCATCCTTAGTTCTTTAAAAAATACCCATATAAATCTTGTAAAATCAACGATCACAAGGTAGTATGATTTCCTTCCAATGCTCATTCTAGTTGTAGGACCAAAAAAATCATGTGCAATAAGTGTAATGGAGTGGTAATAGAGTTAACAACTTTGGATTTATGAGATGGTCTGTGTTGCTTCCTTTTTCAGGCGTGCAACACAATTATCTTTGTGGAAAAATTCCTTTTTAGGCAAACCATGTACCAAGTTATTTTTAACCAATTTATTCATGATTTTGGAATTGACATCACACATAGGTTTATGTCATAGTGTTGACTCATCACCATTAGCTTTGGAAAGAAAGCATAGGTGTTTTGGCTGGCTTACAATCCTTCATATCGAAACTTTCTAGAATGTCATTGACATACTTAGATTGATTGATAAAAAAACCCTTCCTTCATTTCCTTCATATGAATTCCAAGGAAAAATTCAATTTTCCCATGAAGCTCATCTCAAACTTCTTTTTCATGATGCTCTCAAAGTCTTTACACATGTGGTGATTTGAGGAACCAAATATGATGTCATCAACATAGACTTGACGAGATAAATGTCTTTCCCATTTTTCCTTATGAAAAGAGTCTTACCAATGACAACTCTAGTGTATCTACTTTTCAGGAGAAATTAAGACAAGGTCTCAAACCACAGCCTAGGTGCTTGGTGTAGCCCATAGAGCTTTATCCAGGTTGCCCACATAGTTAGGGTGTTATGGGTCTTCAAATCCTAATGGTTGGCACACATAGACTTCCCTATCTATATCCCCATATAGAAGGAACACTTGACATCAATTGGTAGACATATAAATTTTTGGATGCGACATAAGCAAGGAAGATCCTAACTGCCTCAAGTCTTGCAACAAGTGCACATACATCAGTATAACCGATTCCTTTTTCTTTAATGTATCCTTAAACAACCAATCTTGCCTTGTTCTTTGTTATCAAGCCTATATCATCTCTCTTGTTTCTGAAAACCAGTTTGGGGCCTATAGGTACTTGACTAGATGGTAGTGGACATAGGTTCCAAATCTTTTGTCTCTTGAATTGAAGCAATTCCTCTTGCATTGACTCAATCTAGCTACTATCTTTTAAGGAATATTCTACCTTCTTCTTGGTTCCATCTGTGACAACAAGCATGAGTACTGGCAGACATTCCTATTATGAGTCTGTCCCCTTGTTCTCACACCTTTAGAGGCTTCTCCAATGATGTTCTCAGCTTGTTGAGTGTTGTGAAAACTAGGCCTGGAAATCACCTCCAGTTGCAAAGATAGATCCAGGTTTAACATATTTTGCTCATGAGTTTGAACACTTAGCCCAGCTGTTCTTTCAAACTCATTCAATAAGGACTGATTGAATGAATGAGAAACACCATCATCATCTGTCGGCTGGGAGGCGGCATTAACAGTTGCCTATTCTTTCAAAATGCTACTTCCATCTACCTGGTGTTGTGTAGTGTCACCACATGAGTTTGGAGGCTCACTTGGTGGACCACTGATTGAGGCTCCACTATCTCTTGAGACTATCATACTATCAGATTTGATAGTAGTAGTTTGATCTTCTACTACTTGGAGAACTTGAACGAGGTTTGGGTAACTCATAGAGTTGATCATCATCAGAATCACTTTGAGTACCTATCTAGCTGAAACATTCTCACAAGATGGTTTAGAATAGTTGGGAAACATTCTAAGTCAGAAATATGATCAGGGTCATTCCCCCTAACACAAGAAGTGTGCTCATTTACAACAATGTGAGATGATTTCTTGAAATGTTGATTTTTAATGTTGTATACTCTGTAAACAATAGATTGGAGGAATCTCCAACAACATAGCATCATCCGACTTTTTAGCAAATTTTGTGAAATTGTCCTTTGTGTTAAGTATGGCACACCTACTGCCAAAGGACCTTAGAAAGCCAATGAACGATAGCCTCTTATTCTATAGCTCATAAGGGGTTTTTCCATGTGGCTTAACTACAAACACCTTGTTCTGCACATAGCATGTAGTGTTGACTGCCTTTACCCAGAATGTTATAGGCAGCTTTGATTCAACTAACATGGTCCGAGCAGCCTCAGTCAGTGTCCTGTTCCTCCTCTCAGTAGCATTTTTGTTGAGGAGTTCTAGAAGCACTTTATTGTCTGGCAATCCCTTTTGAGTTATAGATGAGATAGGAACTTGATTCTTAAAATCAATCCCTTGATCACTTATGATTATCTTAACCTTGTGATCATTTTGATTTTTAATTTTAAGAAAAAATATTTTAATGTTTCAATAGTTTCATCCTTAGTTCTTTAAAAAATACCCATATAAATCTTATAAAATCATCAACGATCACAAGGTAGTATGATTTCCTTCCAATGCTCATTCTAGTTGTAGGACCAAAAAAATCAATGTGCAATAAGTGTAATGGAGTGGTAATAGAGTTAACAACTTTGGATTTATGAGATGGTCTGTGTTGCTTCCTTTTTCAGGCGTGCAACACAATTATCTTTGTGGAAAAATTCCTTTTTAGGCAAACCATGTACCAAGTTATTTTTACCAATTTATTCATGATTTTGGAATTGACATCACACATACGTTTATGTCATAGTGTTGACTCATCACCATTAGCTTTGGAAAGAAAGCATAGGTGTTTTGGCTGGCTTACAATCCTTCATATCGAAACTTTCTAGAATGTCATTGACATACTTAGATTGATTGATAAAAAAACCCTTCCTTCATTTGCTTCATATGAATTCCAAGGAAAAATTCAATTTTCCCATGAAGCTCATCTCAAACTTCTTTTTCATGATGCTCTCAAAGTCTTTACACATGTGGTGATTTGGGGAACCAAATATGATGTGATCAACATAGACTTGACGAGATAAATGTCTTTCCCATTTTTCCTTATGAAAAGAGTCTTACCAATGACAACTCTAGTGTATCTACTTTTGAGGAGAAATTAAGACAAGGTCTCAAACCACAGCCTAGGTGCTTGGTGTAGCCCATATAGAGCTTTATCCAGGTTGCACACATAGTTAGGGTGTTATGGTCTTCAAATCCTAATGGTTGGCACACATAGACTTCCCTATCTATATCCCCATATAGAAAGGAACACTTGACATCAATTTGGTAGACATATAAATTTTTGGATGCGACATAAGCAAGGAAGATCCTAACTGCCTCAAGTCTTGTAACAAGTGCACATACATCAGTATAACCGATTCCTTTTTCTTTAATGTATCCTTAAACAACCAATCTTGCCTTGTTCTTTGTTATCAAGCCTATATCATCTCTCTTGTTTTTGAAAACCCGTTTGGGGCCTATAGGTACTTGACTAGATGGTAGTGGACATAGGTTCCAAACCTTTTGTCTCTTGAATTGAAGCAATTCCTCTTGCATTGACTCAATCTAGCTACTATCTTTTAAGGAATATTCTACCTTCTTGGGTTCCATCTGTGACAACAAGCATGAGTACAGGCAGACATTCCTATTATGAGTCTGTCCCCTTGTTCTCACACCTTTAGAGGCTTCTCCAATGATGTTCTCAGCTTGTTGAGTGTTGTGAATTCTAGGCCTGGAAATCACCTCCAGTTGCAAAGATAGATCCAGGTTTAACATATTTTGATCATGAGTTTGAACACTTAGCCCAGCTGTTGTTTCAAACTCATTCAATAAGGACTGATTGAATGAATGAGAAACACCATCATTATCTGTCGGCTGGGAGGCGGCATTAACAGTTGCCTATTCTTTCAAAACGCTACTTCCATCTACCTGGTGTTGTGTAGTGTCACCACATGAGTTTGGAGGCTCACTTGGTGGACCACTGATTGAGGTTCCACTATCTCTTGAGACTATCATACTATCAGATTTGATAGTAGTAGTTTGATCTTCTACTAATGTTGGAGAACTTGAACGAGGTTTGGGTAACTCATAGAGTTGATCATCATCAGAATCACTTTGAGTACCTATTCTAGCTGAAACATTCTCACAAGATGGTTTAGAATAGTTGGGAAACAATTCTAAGTCAGAAATATGATCAGGGTCATTCCCCCCCAACACAAGAAGTGTGCTCATTTACAACAATGTGAAATGATTTCTTGAAATGTTGATTTTTAATGTTGTATACTCTGTAAACAATAGATTGGAGGAATCTCCAACAAACATAGCATCATCCGACTTTTTAGCAAATTTTGTGAAATTGTCCTTTGTGTTAAGTATGGCACACCTACTGCCAAAGGACCTTAGAAAGCCAATGAACGATAGCCTCTTATTCTATAGCTCATAAGGGGTTTTTCCATGTGGCTTAACTACAAAAACCTTGTTCTGCACATAGCATGTAGTGTTGACTGCCTCTACCCAGAATGTTATAGGCAGCTTTGATTCAACTAACATGGTCCGAGCAGCCTCAGTCGGTGTCCTGTTCCTCCTCTCAGTAGCATTATTTTGTTGAGGAGTTCTAGAAGCACTTTATTGTCTGGCAATCCCTTTTGAGTTATAGAATGAGATAGGAACTTGATTCTTAAAATCAATCCCTTGATCACTTATGATTATCTTAACCTTGTGATCATTTTGATTTTTAATTTTAAAAAAAAATATTTTAATGTTTCAATAGTTTCATCCTTAGTTCTTTAAAAAATACCCATATAAATCTTATAAAATCATCAACGATCACAAGGTAGTATGATTTCCTTCCAATGCTCATTCTAGTTGTAGGACCAAAAAAATCAATGTGCAATAAGTGTAATGGAGTGGTAATAGAGTTAACAACTTTGGATTTATGAGATGGTCTGTGTTGCTTCCTTTTTCAGGCGTGCAACACAATTATCTTTGTGGAAAAATTCCTTTTTAGGCAAACATGTACCAAGTTATTTTAACCAATTTATTCATGATTTTGGAATTGACATCACACATAGGTTTATGTCATAGTATTGACTCATCACCATTAGCTTTGGAAAGAAAGCATAGGTGTTTTGGCTGACTTACAATCCTTCATATCGAAACTTTCTAGAATGTCATTGACATACTTAGATTGATTGATAAAAAAACCCTTCCTTCATTTGCTTCATATGAATTCCAAGGAAAAATTCAATTTTCCCATGAAGCTCATCTCAAACTTCTTTTTCATGATGCTCTCAAAGTCTTTACACATGTGGTGATTTGAGGAACCAAATATGATGTCATCAACATAGACTTGACGAGATAAATGTCTTTCCCATTTTTCTTATGAAAAGAGTCTTACAAATGACAACTCTAGTGTATCTACTTTTCAGGAGAAATTAAGACAAGGTCTCAAACCACAGCCTAGGTGCTTGGTGTAGCCCATATAGAGCTTTATCCAGGTTGCACACATAGTTAGGGTGTTATGGGTCTTCAAATCCTAATGGTTGGCACACATAGACTTCCCTATCTATATCCCCATATAGAAAGGAACACTTGACATCAATTTGGTAGACATATAAATTTTTGGATGCGACATAAGCAAGGAAGATCCTAACTGCCTCAAGTCTTGCAACAAGTGCCCATACATCAGTATAACCGATTCCTTTTTCTTTAATGTATCCTTAAACAACCAATCTTGCCTTGTTCTTTGTTATCAAGCCTATATCATCTCTCTTGTTTCTGAAAACCCGTTTGGGGCCTATAGGTACTTGACTAGATGGTAGTGGACATAGGTTCCAACCTTTTGTCTCTTGAATTGAAGCAATTCCTCTTGCATTGACTCAATCTAGCTACTATCTTTTAAGGAATATTCTACCTTCTTGGGTTCCATCTATGACAACAAGCATGAGTACAGGCAGACATTCCTATTATGAGTCTATCCCTTTGTTCTCACACCTTTAGAGGCTTCTCCAATGATGTTCTCAGCTTGTTGAGTGTTGTGGATTCTAGGCCTGGAAATCACCTCCAGTTGCAAAGATAGATCCAGGTTTAACATATTTTGCTCATGAGTTTGAACACTTAGCCCAGCTGTTGTTTCAAACTCATTCAATAAGGACTGATTGAATGAATGAGAACACCATCATCATCTGTCGGCTGGGAGGCGGCATTAACAGTTGCCTATTCTTTAAAATGCTACTTCCATCTACCTGGTGTTGTGTAGTGTCACCACATGAGTTTGGAGGCTCACTTGGTGGACCACTGATTGAGGCTCCACTATCTCTTGAGACTATCATACTATCAGATTTGATAGTAGTAGTTTGATCTTCTACTACTGTGGAGAACTTGAACGAGGTTTGGGTAACTCATAGAGTTGATCATCATCAGAATCACTTTGAGTACCTATTCTAGCTGAAACATTCTCACAAGATGGTTTAGAATAGTTGGGAAACAATTCTAAGTCAGAAATATGATCAGGGTCATTCCCCCTAACACAAGAAGTGTTCTCATTTACAACAATGTGAGATGATTTCTTGAAATGTTGATTTTTAATGTTGTATACTCTGTAGACAATAGATTGGAGGAATCTCCAACAAACATAGCATCATCCGACTTTTTAGCAAATTTTGTGAAATTGTCCTTTGTGTTAAGTATGGCACACCTACTGCCAAAGGACCTTAGAAAGCCAATGAACGATAGCCTCTTATTCTATAGCTCATAAGGGGTTTTTCCATGTGGCTTAACTACAAAAACCTTGTTCTGCACATAGCATGTAGTGTTGACTGCCTCTACCCAGAATGTTATAGGCAGCTTTGATTCAACTAACATGGTCCGAGCAGCCTCAGTCAGTGTCCTGTTCCTCCTCTCAGTAGCATTATTTTGTTGAGGAGTTCTAGAAGCACTTTATTGTCTGGCAATCCCTTTTGAGTTATAGAATGAGATAGGAACTTGATTCTTAAAATCAGTCCCTTGATCACTTATGATTATCTTAACCTTGTGATCAATTTGATTTTTAATTTTAGAAAAAATATTTTAATGTTTCAATAGTTTTATCCTTAGTTCTTTAAAAAATACCCATATAAATCTTGTAAAATCATCAACGATCACAAGGTAGTATGATTTCCTTCCAATGCTCATTCTAGTTGTAGGACCAAAAAAATCAATGTGCAATAAGTGTAATGGAGTGGTAATAGAGTTAACAACTTGGATTTATGAGATGGTCTGTGTTGCTTCCTTTTTCAGGCGTGCAACACAATTATCTTTGTGGAAAAATTCCTTTTTAGGCAAACCATGTACCAAGTTATTTTTAACCAATTTATTCATGATTTTGAATTGACATCACACATACGTTTATGTCATAGTGTTGACTCATCACCATTAGCTTTGGAAAGAAAGCATAGGTGTTTTGGCTGGCTTACAATCCTTCATATCGAAACTTTCTAGAATGTCATTGACATACTTAGATTGATTGATAAAAAAACCCTTCCTTCATTTCCTTCATATGAATTCCAAGGAAAAATTCAATTTTCCCATGAAGCTCATCTCAAACTTCTTTTTCATGATGCTCTCAAAGTCTTTACACATGTGGTGATTTGAGGAACCAATATGATGTCATCAACATAGACTTGACGAGATAAATGTCTTTCCCATTTTTCCTTATGAAAAGAGTCTTACCAATGACAACTCTAGTGTATCTACTTTTCAGGAGAAATTAAGACAAGGTCTCAAACCACAGCCTAGGTGCTTGGTGTAGCCCATATAGAGCTTTATCCAGGTTGCACACATAGTTAGGGTGTTATGGGTATTCAAATCCTAATGGTTGGCACATATAGACTTCCCTATCTATACCCCATATAGAAAGAACACTTGACATCAATTTGGTAGACATATAAATTTTTGATGCGACATAAGCAAGGAAGATCCTAACTGCCTCAAGTCTTGCAACAAGTGCACATACATCAGTATAACCGATTCCTGTTTCTTTAATGTATCCTTAAACAACCAATCTTGCTTTGTTCTTTGTTATCAAGCCTATATCATCTCTCTTGTTTCTGAAAACCCGTTTGGGGCCTATAGGTACTTGACTAGATGGTAGTGGACATAGGTTCCAAATCTTTTGTCTCTTGAATTGAAGCAATTCCTCTTGCATTGACTCAATCTAGCTACTATCTTTTAAGGAATATTCTACCTTCTTGGATTCCATCTGTGACAACAAGCATGAGTACAGCAGACATTCCTATTATGAGTCTGTCCCCTTGTTCTCACACCTTTAGAGGCTTCTCCAATGATGTTCTCAGCTTGTTGAGTGTTGTGAATTCTAGGCCTAGAATCACCTCCAGTTGCAAAGATAGATCCAGGTTTAACATATTTTGCTCATGAGTTTGAACACTTAGCCCAGCTGTTGTTTCAAACTCATTCAATAAGGACTGATTGAATGAATGAGAAACACCATCATCATCTGTCGGCTGGGAGGCGGCATTAACAGTTGCCTATTCTTTCAAAATGCTACTTCCATCTACCTGGTGTTGTGTAGTGTCACCACATGAGTTTGGAGGCTCACTTGGTGGACCACTGATTGAGGCTCCACTATCTCTTGAGACTATCATACTATCAGATTTGATAGTAGTAGTTTGATCTTCTACTACTGTTGGAGAACTTGAACGAGGTTTGGGTAACTCATAGAGTTGATCATCATCAGAATCACTTTGAGTACCTATTCTAGCTTAAACATTCTCACAAGATGGTTTAGAATAGTTGGGAAACAATTCTACGTCAAAAATATGATTAGGGTCATTCCCCCTAACACAAGGAGTGTGCTCATTTACAACAATGTGAGATGATTTCTTGAAATGTTGATTTTTAATGTTGTATACTCTATAAACAATAGACTGGAGGAATCTCCACAAACATAGCATCATCCGACTTTTTAGCAAATTTGGTGAAATTGTCCTTTGTGTTAAGTATGGTACACACTGCCCAAAGGACCTTAGAAGCCAATGAACGATAGCCTCTTATTCTATAGCTCATAAGGGGTTTTTCCATGTGGCTTAACTACAAGAACCTTGTTCTGCACATAGCATGCAGTGTTGACTGCCTCTACCCAGAATGTTATAGGCAGCTTTGATTCAACTAACATGGTCCGAGCAGCCTCAGTCAGTGTCATGTCCTCCTCTCAGTAACATTATTTTGTTGAGGAGTTCTAGAAGCACTATATTGTCTGGCAATCCTTTTTGAGTTATAGAATGAGATAGGAACTTGATTCTTAAAATCAGTCCCTTGATCACTTATGATTATCTTACCTTGTGATCAATTTGATTTTTAATTTTAAGAAAAAATATTTTAATGTTTCAATAGTTTCATCCTTAGTTCTTTAAAAAATACCCATATAAATCTTGTAAAATCATCAACGATCACAAGATAGTATGATTTCCTTCCAATGCTTATTCTAGTTGTAGGACCAAAGAAATCAATGTGCAATAAGTGTAATGGAGTGGTAATAGAGTTAACAACTTTGGATTTATGAGATGGTCTGTGTTGCTTCCTTTTTCAGGCGTGCAACACAATTATCTTTGTGGAAAAATTCCTTTTTAGGCAAACCATGTACGAAGTTTTTTTAACCAATTTATTCATGATTTTGGAATTGACATCACACATACGTTTGTGTCATAGTGCTGACTCATCACCATTAGCTTTGGAAAGAGAGCATATGTGTTTTGGCTGGCTTACAATCCTTCATATCAAATCTTTCTAGAATGTCATTGACATACTTAGATTGATTGATAAAAAAACCCTTCCTTCATTTGCTTCATATGAATTCGAAGGAAAAATTCGATTTTCCAATGGAGCTCATCTCAAACTTCTTTTTCACGATGCTCTCAAAGTCTTTACACATTTGCTGATTTGAGGAACCAAATATGATGTCATCAACATAGACTTGACGAGCAAAATGTCTTTCCCAGTTTCCTTATGAAAAGAGTCTTACCAATGACAACTCTAGTGTATCTACTTTTCAGGAGAAATTAAGACAAGGTCTCGTACCACAACCTAGGTGCTTGGTGTAGCCCATATAGAGCTTTATCCAGGTTGCACACATAGTTGGGGTGTTATGGGTCTTCAAATCCTAAAGGTTGCACACATAGACTTCTCTATCTATATCCCCATATAGAAAGGAACACTTGACATCAAGTTGGTAGACAGATAAATTTTTGGATGCGACATAAGCAAGGAAGATCCTAACTGCCTCAAGTCTTGCAACAAGTGCACATACATCAGTATAACCGATTCCTTTTTCTTCAATGTATCCTTAAACAACCAATCTTGCCTTGTTCTTTGTTATCAAGCCTATATCATCTCTCTTGTTTCTGAAAACCCGTTTGGGGCCTATAGGTACTTGACTAGATGGTAGTGGACATAGGTTCCAAACCATTTGTCTCTTGAATTGAAGCAATTCCTCTTGCATTGACTCAATCTAGCTACTATCTTTCAAGGAATATTCTACCTTCTGGGTTCCATCTATGACACAAGCATGAGTACATGCAGACATTCCTATTATGAGTCTGTCCCCTTGTTCTCACACCTTTAGAGGCTTCTCCAATGATGTTCTCAGCTTGTTGAGTGTTGTGAATTCTAGGCCTGGAAATCACCTCTAGTTGCAAAGATAGATCCAGGTTTAACATATTTTTCTCATGAGTTTGAACACTTAGCCCAGCTGTTGTTTCAAACTCATTCAATAAGGACTGATTGAATGAATGAGAAACACCATCATCATCTGTCGGCTGGGAGGCGGCATTAACAGTTGCCTATTCTTTCAAAATGCTGCTTCCATCTACCTGGTGTTATGTAGTGTCACCACATGAGTTTGGAGGCTCACTTGGTGGACCACTGATTGAGGCTCCACTATCTCTTGAGACTATCATACTATCAGATTTATAGTAGTAGTTTGATCTTCTACTACTGTTGGAGTACTTGAACGAGGTTTGGGTAACTCATAGAGTTGATCATCATCAGAATCAGTTTGGGTACCTATTCTAGCTGAAACATGTTGGACCAAAAGAACCAATGAGCCAAGATCAGAAAACCTCTAAGTCCCACATGGTATCACAACAACTGCTGAAAGCCTCATCAGCAGTTTGACAAGTGCTGAAGACTTGAACAGCTGAAGATCAAGTGCCGAAGACTTCAACAGCTGAAGAACTAAAGTGCTGAAGTACAACAGCTGAAGAATACAAGTACTGAAGCTGAACAGCTGAAGAACACAAGTACTGAAGCTGAACAGCTGAAGAACACAAGTACTGAAGTTGAACAGCTGAAGAACACAAGTACTGAAGCTGAACAGCTGAAGAACACAAGTGCTGAAGCTGAAAGACCAAAGTACTGAAGTACAACAGCTGAAGAGTTTACAAGTGCTGAAGATCAACAACTGATGTACAAAGTCTGAAGACAAAGACTGAAGACATCAGCTGATGATATCTACTGAAGTCATCAGCTGATGAAACATCTGAAGGTCAAAGTCTGAAGATCAAGTACTGAAGCGTCAGTAGTTTGTCACAACTGCTGAAGAGTACTTCTTCAGTAGTTGTGATATCAGTAGTTTTATATTTTTATGTTTCAGTAGTTTTGTAAAACGAACGAAGAGCTTGTTCTTCAGTCGTTGTAGTTTCAGTAGTTTTATATTTTGTACTTAACACTCTGATATGTTCTCAGTAGTTGTGAACATTTCAGTAGTTTGTTAAGAGTTAGTTATTTTTGTATTAGATCTGCCAGTTGTCACTTTCCGTGATAACAACAATGATTGTTGCACTCTATATAAGGAGTGACAACCTATTGTAATATGAGATGAATGAATGGAATGAATGAATGATTTGATTAGAAATATTCTACATCTATAAACATTCCTTGAAATCAGATATATATCTTCTCTCCCTATAACCGTATGCGCTGTTAATGCATACAAGTATCGATTGCTTGCTACAATTTGTCTAATTCTTGTTCATATTCCGCTGCTTTGAATTCTAATACATCGAACTTGTGATCACTGATCCTGTCAAATGGTATCAGAGCTGGTTAATCATTGATCGATCTAATAATTGATCATTGAAACTGCTATTCAAGATCTAAGTTTGATTGAATTAGCTTTTGTTTTTGCAAGAAACGGTTATAGAGATTGAAATTTTCTGTATTTCTGGTCATTCATCTTGAGATCTTTTCTTGGTTTTCATTGAGTTTGTTGTGGTCTGTTTAAAACCTTTTAAAGCTTGAATTAAATTGTTTTTGAACTAAAAATGACCACTCCCTCCAATGATCCTCACAATACTGGTTCCTCAACCAAGCCACCAATGCTGGTTAGGAATGAGTATAACATATAGCAAAGACGTATGCTCCATCACCTGTCTGTTAACAGCGCAGGTTGTTGGACATCAGTGGTACATGGTCCACACAAGCCTATGGTGAATAACCCGGAAACCAATCAAATGGTTCCGAAGAGGAGGGAGCAATACTCTGATGAGGATAAGAAATTGCTTGAAATTGATGCAAAAGCCCATGGAATTCTAGCCATGGCATTGCCAAATGAAATCTATTCTGGGCTAATGCATCATGAAACTGCCCATGACCTCTGGAATGCCTTGAAAGAACAATTTGGAGGAACAGGTGAGGTTTTGGCAAATAATAGAGAAATTCTTGCCCAACAATATGAGACATTCTCTCATAGAAAGGGTGAGACACTGACTCAACAATATGAGCGGTTCTCTTGTTTGATCTCTGAACTAAAAATGGTCAAACTTGAGTACACAAATATTCAGATGAATAACAGATTTCTCAGATCACTGCCTGAGAGATGGGACACATATACTATTGTCCTACGCTCCAGTGCAAGTTTGGACAAACTATCTCTCACCCAACTCCATAGGAAACTGCTCACGTTTGAGAGAGAGATAGAACAGAAGAGAAAGCTGTCTTCATCTGGAAAGCTCACTGAAGACTTTGTACCAGGCAACACTGCCTTGGTGGGTCATGAGTCAGAATATGCTTCATTTGAATGCCAGTATGATGAGCATATTAATTTCTCTTCAAGCACTTCTGATTCTGCATTTGTGAGTATTGATGGTCAGTTTACTGGGTGTAATAATGACAATCTATGCTTCATTATGGATGATCTCAAGGGGATTGCTGATGATGACTTAGAGGAGATGGATATTTTGAGCCAAATGGCCCTGATAAATATCAGATCTCAGAAGTTCTATAAAATAACTGGAAGAAAATTCCCAGGACTCTTTGGTAAAACCAAAGTTGGTTTTGACAAGAGCAAGTTGAGGTGTCACAAATGCCAAAGGCTTGGACACTTTGCAAGAGAGTGTAGATCAACTGGATCTAACTCCACTGCACCCTTTGTGACTTTTCCTGGCAATAGTCAACAACATAGAGGGCAACATCCTGTCACCTCTAGTCATCATCCTCAACAACAATCTCCGGCATATTTTGTTCCTCAGGGTCAAATGCCATATCCGTACCCTTGTTATTACATGCCACAGTCAAATCAAGTTCAAGTTCCTATGGCACCACAACCTCATGCACTACCAGAACCTCAGCCATCCCAATCTCATCAACAACCTCAACCTCAACAACACAGCTTCTTCACCCCAGGAGTTGTTGACTGGAGCAGTTTACCAGATGACATGTCTGGTCATGACCAACTGTTCTCAGGTGCTGGTCAACATGGTGGTGACAGTCCTTTTGGGAATCTAGCTCTTATGGCTTTGGAGTCTGCTGATACTTCATTTTCTAATGCCTCTACACCTCAGGTATCACAGGTATCCTCTGAGGCAAAAGCCAAATTATGTTCTGAACCATGCATAGCAGCATTTGCTTCCATTAGAGAAGCAAATGTAGCTCTAATTAATAAGAACATTGAGCTCGAACAAATAATTTACAAAAACAAAGCTGAGTTTGAGTCTGTGCTTAAAGATAAAAATGATGAGATTTATAAACTGAATTTCCAAATAATTGATGATAAGGCTAGAGAAGAAGTACTTCTAGAGAAGTACAAAGATCTCAAAGAAACCCTTGCAGTTACCCAGGTCGAGTGTGATAGATGGGTACAATCATGCAAAGGTTTTGAAATGCTTCTTAGTAAGCAATCTGCTTCAAATGTGAAGTTTGGAATTGGTTACAATCACACTGCTCCACCTACAAATTTTACCCCAAGAGCAGAGGTAGAATCTGATGGTGAGGGTGATAACCAATCCATCACATCATGTGATTTACCTTCTGATACAGCACAATCAGAAGTAGAAGTCAGCATCAAGCCCTCTTTGAACTTATCAGCTGATGTTGATGGTTCAAATGCTGACATTCACATGATTAATGAGTTGATCAACTCAGGAGTTAATCCTGAATGTCCTGAAAGGACTAGAGAGCAGGATCTAACACCTGAAGTTCAAACTTCAACTGCTGTCAGTACTGAAGAGAAGAAAACTGACAGTAGAAAGAGTTTGAAGATCACTAAAGAGGCAGTCAAGAAAGCAAACAATGCTTCCAAAGCATTGAATAACAAGTCTTCAGTTGCTTCACCCTCTTCAGTTGATGATCAACCTAAGATGAAGAAGAAACCATGTGAAGTATGTGGTCCGTTCAATCATCTTACAGATGATTGTTGGTACAAAAGAGGTTCCAAACTCAAACAAAAAGAAGAAATTAAAGAGAAAATGGTAAAAATGAAAACTGAGTTTGAGACCACATTTGTATCAGCAACATCAAATCCTGTAACCCTTAAGTCCTCAAAGAAATCCAAAAAGGAAGGGGTTAAATAGGTGACAGCTGAGAGTGCTCAGAAGAAGAAGGTGCAACATAGGAACTTATCAAACTCCACTGGCAATGTGTCTGATGAGCTGAAAGCTTTATCACAAAATCAGACACAGCTGGTAATGATGGTTCAACATCTGTTGGGTAGAGTTAAGCAACTAGACACTCCTATGTTGAAACCACAGAAAAGGAGGTCCAAGCCAAAGGACTCCTCTTCTACACCATCTTCTTCCTCTCAGGCTGTTGTTTCAAATAAACCTGTTAGTTTACTATCTATTGATGAGACCAGGCCCAAAACCAAAAAGGTTTGGGTCTCTAAAACTAACTGATTGTTTATTATTGCAGGGTTCTTCAACATGCCAAAGTAGCATCTGGTATGTAGACAGTGGGGGATCTATGCACATGACTGGGAACAGCTCTCTTCTTCATGACTACTCTCAAGGAAAGAAGGGATTTGTCTCGTTTGGCAATGATGCTAGGGGTTACATCATCGGTAAGGGTTTTGTCTCCAATGGAGAAATCAAATTGATGATGTTAATCATGTGGAAAATCTCAAGTACAATCTCTTGAGTGTCAGTCAAATGTGTGATAAAGGCCATGTTGCCCTTTTCACCAGTCAAAACTGTAGGATTCTGTCATCCAAAGTTTTGCACTTGATTGACAAGGTGTTGGATGATCACACTCTCCTGAAAGCCAACAGGACAGGAAGAGTGTATGCCTTAGATCTTTCTAAGAAGATAGATCTCAAAGGCAATCCTTGCCTGTTTTCCAAAGCCTCTTCTCAAGAATCTAAACTGTGGCACAGGAGGCTTGGTCATGTAAATCTCAAAAACATGAATCAGCTTACCCACAATAGTTTAGTCAGAGGCTTACCAATAAAGGAGTTCCACTGTGATGAAACCTGCACTGCGTGTTTAAAAGGAAAACAGCACAAAGTCTCTTTCCCTCCTATTGATGTGCCTAAGTCCACTGCCTGCTTGCAATTACTGCATATGGATCTATTTGGTCCTGTGAGAGTAATGAGCATGGCAAAGAAGAAATACTGTCTGGTAATTGTGGATGATTACTCCAGATTTGTATGGACTTTCATTCTACATTCAAAGGATGAGGCTGCTCAGAAGATTATTCACTTTGTGTTGTATATTGAGAAGCAGTATTCCCTTCCAGTCAAGTGTATTAGGAGTGACAATAGAACTGAATTCAGAAATCATACACTTGATGACTTCTATCTTTCAAAGGAATCAAAAGGCAGTTCAGCATTCCAAGGACTCCAGAACAAAATGGAGTAGTGGAGAGAAAGAACAGGACCCTCATTGAAGCTGTAAGGTCCATGCTGGCTGACTCTGGTTTGCCACTGACCTTTTGGGCTGAAGCTGTCAACACAGCTTGCTATGTGCAAAATAGAGTTTTAGTAAATCAGAGGTTGATGAAGACTCCATATGAAGTTCTCCATCATTTGGCTCCTCTGATTTCATTCTTCAAAGCATTTGGGTGTCCCTGTTTCATTCTCAACACAAAGGATCAACTCCATAAATTTGATCCTAAGGTGGATGCAGGGTATTTTGTTGGGTATTCATCTACTTGCAAGGCATATAGAGTCTTCAACTGCAGAACAAAGATGGTTGAAGAGACTCTACATGTTAAGTTCAATGAATCTCCAAAGGACAAGATTCCACAAAGCCCTGTGGAGTTATTTGATTTGGACGTACTACAATATGTTCCTTATCAAACTCCTACTGTTGCTCCTGTCAACAGTTCACCACCTGGTGGTACTGCTGATGATGATGATGATTGCAGTACTCACCTCTTCAGGTTTAGTGATCAGCTGCCTGATTCAGCTAGACCTGATGTTCCTGTAGCTCCAGTAGCACCATCCACAACAAATGCTGATGAGATATCTTCGAATTCAACTTCCTTTGACTTACCACCCACTGATTGGTTTCAAGGAAATGATTCACCATCACCATCTGTTACTGCTGAGCCTGCTACAAACACTTGCACAGATCTCATTGTGTATCAAGATTTGAAGAATCACCCTATGTCTCAAATCATTGGTGATATCACTGCTGGAGTATCAACAAGAATTCAATTGTCAAATTTCTGCTTCTATGCTCTCTTCATCAGTCACCAAGAGCCAAAGAATTATCACATTGCTTTAAAGGACAATGGATGGGTTGATGCCATGCAGCTTGAGCTTCTTCAGTTCAAGAAACAGAAAGTGTGGGAACTGGTTCCTCTACCTCCAGGTAAGTGTGCAATAGGCACTAAATGGGTGTTTAGGAACAAAACTGATGAAAATGGGCTTATTGTTAAGATCAAGGCCAGACTGGTTGTTCAGGGGTTTGCACAAGAAGAAGGTATTGATTATGATGAAACCTTTGCCCCTGTAGCCAGACTGGAGGCAATTCGATTGTTTTTAGCTTATGCTGCTTGTCAAAATCTTAAAGTTTTTCAAATGGATGTCAAAAGTGCATTTTTGTATGGAAAAATTAAAGAAGAAGTTTATGTATGTCAACCTCCGGGCTTTGAGGACAATAAGCATCCTAATTGGGTGTATAAGCTTGATAAGGCTCTTTATGGGCTAAAACAAGCTCCTAGAGCCTGGTATGAGACATTATCAAACTTTCTTCTAGAAAATAATTTCACTAGAGGCTCCATAGATAAGACTTTATTCATTAAGAAAGCTGGGCAGCATAATCTACTTGTTCAAATTTATGTAGATGACATCATTTTTGCATCCTCTGATCCAAAGTTGTGTGATGCCTTTACAAAGTTGATGCAACAGAAGTTTGAAATGAGTGCCATGGGAGAGTTACAATTCTTTCTGGGGTTGCAAATCAAACAAAAGGCTGATGGAATTTTCATTCATCAGTCCAAATATACAAAAGATCTTTTGCAAAAGTTTGATTTACAAAACTGTAAGCCTTGTTCTACTCCCATGTGCAGCACCACCACACACTGGATACAGATCAGAAAGGTAAAGTGGTTGATGAAACACTTTACAGATGTATGATTGGGTCCTTGATGTATTTAACAACTTCTAGACCAGATATTATGTTTGCTACATGTGTTTGTGCTAGATTTCAGGCTGCACCTAAAGAGTCTCATCTGATTGCAGTCAAGAGGATCTTTAGATATCTGCAAGGCACTCCATCTCTAGGTTTATGGTATTCTACTGGACATTCTGGTAAATTAGTTGATTTTTCTGACAGTGACTATGCAGGGTGTAAGTTGACCAGGAAATCAACTTCTGGTGGATGTCAATTCCTAGGCAACTGCCTGATTTCTTGGCAGAGCAAGAAACAGACCTCAGTTGCTACATCAACTGCTGAAGCAGAGTACATTGCGGCTGCAAGTTGTACATCTCAGGTACTCTGGCTTCAAAACCAACTTTTGGATTATGGCATTACAGAGACTAAGACTCCATTGTTAATGGATAGTGCTTTAGCTCTTTGCATTGTCAAAAATCCAGTCCAGCACTCTAGGACCAAACATATAGAAATCAGACATCATTTTATAAGGGATTGTTTTGAAAAAGGTCTGATTGATCCTAAGTTTGTGCCTAGTGCTGATGAGCTTGCAGACATTTTTACTAAGCCTTTGGATAGTTCAACTTTCCAAAACCTGGTGTTAAGGCTTGGTATGCTGCAGCTAGAATAAGTGACAACTACTGATGATCTTAGTAATAAGTACTGATGATCATTAGTACCTATGTCACATATAAGTACTGATGAGCTCTTTTACCCTCAGTAGTTTTTATAACTACTGAAGGCTAAATGTCTCACAAGTACTGCAGTACTTCGTCTGTTCTAAACTACGGATGTAGTTATAACTACTGATGCAGTTACAACTACTGAAATCAGTAAAAACAGATAAGTACTGATGTCCTATGAAACCACTGAAATCAGCCAAAAAGACTGATGAATGTGTTGAGGACAGTATGAAACAGCTGAAAAGCTAAGAATTGACGAAAACAGCTGAAGAGAACTTTCTCTTCAGTCGTTTGTACAACTGCTGTTTCATTCTAAACAACTGGAGCAAAATACTGATGACTAATACCAAGTCTTCAGTTGTTTACAACAGCTGATGACAAAACCACTGTCTTCAGTAGTTTCATAACTACTGATGACAAACACCACGTCCTCAGTTGTTTCAATCATCTGAAGTCAAAACCACGGTCTTCAGTAGTTTTCTAAACTACTGATGCCTAACACCACGACTTCAGCTGTTTCAACGTCTGAAAGGATAATACCATGTCAACGGTCGTTTAAAACTACTGATGACTAACACCACATCCTTCAGTCGTTTCTTACCCGTACCCTATAAATATCCCTAACCTAAGCTCTCAATGCTTCATCTTCTTCAAACCTAACGTTCCTCTCCAAAGCTTCCCTCTTCTCCATGGCGTCCATGCTAATTAAACCGCGACACAACTGTGTTGCCTACCTCACTAAATCGCCCATCTGGACTAAGTTCGATACTGCTATCGATCTTATGGTTCAGTCCCAATACAACACGGCATTTCTTCTGAATCCCATACTACATGCCGAATCCTTGCACCAATTTTGGATGAACGTTACTGTTACCACTGGGGAGAACAACACACCATCCCTCCAGTCGGTCGTAAACAACAAAGAAGTAGTCATCACTCCTGCAATAATCAGCAAAATTCTTCATTTGAATGATGCTAGTTCTCCTGCTGGATATCCGAAGGGCACCACAGATCTATCCTTTGCCCAACATGGATATCAAGGCGATCTCAGTGCCTCCACTATCTTGAAGAAACACTTTAATGACGCTGAGCGCCTGATCTTTCACATGGTGAATGTCTGTTTGGCCCCTAAGACGTCGTCTTGGGATCAAATGTCGACAAAATGGCAACAGGTAATGTATTCTATCCTTGAGCAACAACCACTAAACTTTTCAGAAATAATTTTTTCAGAGCTCAAAGTTTAGTGGCCAAACCGTTGGATACTTATCCACGGTTCATAATGGCCATTATTACAGACCAGCTTAATGCTGAGGGACTTGTTGGCTTGGGAGTCCCTGCTACGGCTGTTCTGCCGGAAGTATACTCCCGGCACAACTCTGACCAGACACTTAAAATGGCTGCCAAGCTGCGAAAACCCACGCAGCTGGAACCCACAGCCACCACCTCCAAATCAAAAGTCCCCACAAAACCCACCAAAAAGAATCCCAAAACGGCTACTCAGGGAATTGAGTCCCCTGAGGATGCCCCTGCAACACAAACGCAGGATATATCCACTGGTCCAAACCCCCTAGTGGATACAATGACTCCCCAGCCATAGCCGCTCAGGCTTCCTCTCAACAGGAGCCTGCAGCAACCACAAAAGGGGTACCCACATATCTGGGATCTTCCTCACTTGAGGGTTGCCATTGAAGAGCACCAACCTCCCCAGGTGCACACTGCTTCTATCCCTTCCCCCCAACCAACCGCCCCTCACAGCCCAACTTTAATAGTTGCACAAGTGCTGACTCAACTGCACTCCTCACCCCCTCCCCAGAAACCACTCCCTACTAGGACTACCTCTATAATTGAGGGGGAGGAACACAGTGCACTTGAGAACCCACAGCACAGGGGTTTACCACTTCTATCTCCTGGTGTAGACAAGGAGCTTAGAACATCTAGTGAGGCTGCCACCTCCTCTGACTCAGCACATGATCAGACTGAGGCTGGTAACATTGCCAAGACCTCACTAGAGGCAACAGCCGATGATGGACACTGTCCTGAGGCTGGAAGTCCCCAGTACCAAGCACAAGGGGCACATGCATCAACTGGTCTACACCCAGTGCATGTAAATCCTGCTCTAAGCAGGAGGTCAGATGATTCAGCTTCGGCTGATGATGACCTGGGCTTTTTCTATGATGTTCTTGCCCAGAACACAATCCTTGAAGAGAAAGTCAGTAGGCTGCAAAACCTACTTGATCAACTCTCACAAGGAGAAAGACCATCTGCCTCTACCCACCCACAGATGTCACCTTCAATTGAAGTTTCCCCAAACACTGAGCCACTCCCAAATCAACCACCTGCCTCTGCTTCAGGCCCTACTTCTCAGGAACAGAACCCTCCTGAGCAAATAGGTGTTGTACTTCAAAATTCCCTCCCTCTCATCACACCCATAATCACTCATATTGTGATTCAAGCCATTGATGAGAGGCTTTCCTCAACTTCACAGCCCTTAATTGATACTGTTGTACACAAGACTCTTTCTGCGGTACAGACCCCTTCCTCCAATGCATCCAAAAGGGGGAGAGTACTGCAGTGAAAGAAAAGAAGAGGAAAAGATCCGAGGAAAAGTAGGAAGCGAAGCAAGCCCAAAAGGAGGAGAAAGAACAGCAACCAATGCTCACCTACACGCGAAAGAAGGTGCTGATGAGCACATTGCTGAAGATAAAGCCTTGGAACTACTGATAAAAGAGGCTGATGCCGAACACAGCAGATCAATGGACAACATCATTGATCAGCTGTTTAGGCAAGGCCATGACACCAATAAACTTGACTCTGAGATTCGACGATTAGAGATTGAAGAAATCCAGAATAGATGGGCAAGTTATGAAGTGTTAGAAAGAGAAAGGCTTGAAATCATGATTAGATTTATTGCAAAATATCTTGGAAGAGCGATGATCGAAATCAAAGCTTGGTCCAGGGACAGTATCTTGGCAATCACCACCAAGATCTGTTCGTCTGAAGCATATACTAAGGGGCTTGTTATTGAAGCTTTGAATGAAGCGGGTGCTGGGAGCAGGACCGAGCTAGCCAAGCAATCAAAAGCCACACTCACCTCAAGGATGCTAGAACATCCTGTCAACATTCCCACACCAAAACCACCCAAAACACAACCCACCAAACCAACTCCCTTACCCTCAAAACCCATAGCCGATGATATACCCTTGAAGAAGAAGAGAAGGATATTGAGGCTAGAAGATGATGAAGAAGATGATGAAGACAGGCTGCCGCTCTCAGCTGTGATTCAGTTGCCTAAGGCCACAAGTCACTCCTCAGCAATTACTCCTGAAGTCCAGAGACAAATGGTTAAAGTGAAGCTAGAAGAAGAAGAGCTTCATAAACAGCATGATGAGGAATTGCTGAAGAGAGTTGACAAAGCTTATGCAGCCACATCTTCTATCATCAACATGAAGAAGCAAGCTCTCAGACTTTACACTCTCAGGCATACCTTTCAATATCAAAAGGAAATAGTGTGGATTTGGCCTGATCCCAGGGTCTCTCACAGAATTCATAAGAACAATATACCTCAGAGATACATTGGCCAGGTGAAAAAGATCGTAGATGAAGTGATCTCTTTGGTTTTTTTAGTTTCACCCTGGGAAATCCTAGAAGACTTCAAGAAGGCCTACAAAGCTAATCTAACCCCTCAGAAGATGCTGGAAAACAAAATAGTGAAAAAGGGGTTAGTTTACAAGAGGCTTGAGGAAGTCAGGAAAAATGAGCTCCAGTTGTTCCTAGAGGGTAATCACCCGGATGAGTTTGCTTACAGAATAATAACAACTGTGGAGCTAAAGAATGGGAAACAGGCCAAATACCTGTCTGAGTATTATGGGCCTGAATCATTATTTGAAGGAGGTGCTGAGAAGCTAACCATGGAGGAACAAATCACCTTCCTTGAGGCCTACACAAGAGAGTCGTACAGACTTATTATGGGGAAGTAAATCTCATGAATGGGATAACAACTCTGTGTCCTGAAGCTGAACAGCTGAAGAACACAAGTGCTGAAGCTGAAAGACCAAAGTACTGAAGTACAATAGCTGAAGAGTTTACAAGTGCTGAAGATCAACAACTGATGTACAAAGTCTGAAGACAAAGACTGAAGACATCAGCTGATGATATCTACTGAAGTCATCAGCTGATGAAACATCTGAAGGTCAAAGTCTGAAGATCAAGTACTGAAGCGTCAGTAGTTTGTCACCACTGCTGAAGAGTACTTCTTCAGTAGTTGTGATATCAGTAGTTTTATATTTTTATGTTTTAGTAGTTTTGTAAAACGACTGAAGAGCTTGTTCTTCAGTCGTTGTAGTTTCAGTAGTTTTATATTTTGTACTTAACACTCTGATATGTTCTCAGTAGTTGTGAACATTTCAGTAGTTTGTTAAGAGTTAGTTATTTTTGTATTAGATCTGCCAGTTGTCACTTTCCGTGATAACAGCAGTGATTGTTGCACTCTATATAAGGAGTGACAACCTATTGTAATATGAGATGAATGAATGGAATGAATGAATGATTTGATTAGAAATATTCTACATCTATAAACATTCCTTGAAATCAGAAATATATCTTCTCTCCCTATAACCGTATGCGCTCTTAATGCATACAAGTATCGATTGCTTGCTACAATTTGTCTAATTCTTGTTCATATTCCGCTGCTTTGAATTCTAATACATCGAACTTGTGATCACTGATCCTGTCAAAACATTCTCACAAGATGGTTTAGAATAGTTGCGAAACAATTCTAAGTGAAAAATATGTTTAGGGTCATTCCCCCTAACACAAGGAGTGTGCTCATTTACAACAATGTGAGATGATTTCTTGAAATGTTGATTTTTAATGTTGTATACTCTATAAACAATAGATTGGAGGAATCTCCAACAAACATAGCATCATCCCACTTTTTAGCAAATTTTGTGAAATTGTCCTTTGTGTTAAGTATGGTACACCTGCTTCCAAAGGACCTTAGAAAGCCAATGAACGATAGCCTCTTGTTCTATAGCTCATAAGGGGTTTTTCCATGTGGCTTAACTACAAGAACTTGTTCTGCACATAGCATGCAGTGTTGACTGCCTCTACCCAGAATGTTATAGGCAGCTTTGATTCAACTAACATGGTCCGAGCAGCCTTAATCAATGTCATGTTCCTCCTCTCAGTAATATTATTTTGTTGAGGAGTTCTAGAAGCACTGTATTGTCTGGCAATCCCTTTTGAGTTATAGAATGAGATAGGAACTTGATTCTTAAAATCAGTCCCTTGATCACCTATGATTATCTTAACCTTGTGATCAATTTGATTTTTAAGAAAAAAATATTTTAATGTTTCAATAGTTTCATCCTTAGTTCTTTAAAAAATACCCATATAAATCTTGTAAAATCATCAACGATCACAAGGTAGTATGATTTCCTTCCAATGCTCATTCTAGTTGTAGGACCAAAAAATCAATGTGCAATAAGTGTAATGGAGTGGTAATAGAGTTAACAACTTTGGATTTATGAGATGGTCTGTGTTGCTTCCTTTTCAGGCGTGCAACACAATTATCTTTGTGGAAAAATTCCTTTTTAGGCAAACCATGTACCAAGTTATTTTTAACCACTTTATTCATGATTTTGGAATTGACATCACACATACGTTTATGTCATAGTGTTGACTCATCACCATTAGCTTTGGAAAGAAAGCATGATACTTCACCTAGTGGGCAAGCATTGTTCATATCTAGCTTGTACATATCCCCTTTCCTTGAAGATCAAAGAAGCACCAACTCCTGAGGAAATGTCATCTCAGGTTTGAGGTTAATGTACTCATGTTTTGTGTAAAGTATTTGATGCTTTTGATCACAGAAGTAAGAAATACTTAGCATGTTATGTACAAGGTGTTTGAAAAATTGAACTTTATCAACTTTTAAATTACCATTGGATATACTCCCTCTGCTAGAAATATATCCTCCAGCCTCACCTCTAAATTGGGCAGGACCTCCATCAAAATTTTAAAATTATTGAAGGAAACATCTGTCCATGTCATATGCGTGGAGCGTCCACTATCCACAATCCATACATTGTTATTCTTGTCATGTGGATGTCTCTGCATATAAGATAATATAATAGTTTTGATTGGAAACCCAAGCCTTGTTGGTCTTGGGCTTTTCCAATGATGAGGATGATATTAAACAAAATTTTATGCATGGGGATTCAATAGATGTTTGTGAAGAAGAGGCTTGGGCTGCTGCATCTTCTTTGATCTTCAATTCCATCCATTGGTTGATCATTAAGGATGATCTTCGTGAAGCTTGAGCCACATAACATTCTTCCGAAGCTTCTTTCTTTTTGGAAAAAGTCTTTATAACCTTTTCTTCTACAGCAATCTTCTCCAGGGTTGGTTTCAAGGGGACTCTCTTGTTTTTCTGAGTCTTGATAGCTTTAACTTCCGAAGCCATTTTCTCTTTAGAGAAGGACCTTCTTCCGAAAGCAACTTGCTTTGGAAACAAACTTTTCATTTTTTATCACTTGAACCATTTGATATGGTCCAAATGAGAAACCTTCCCTGACTTCTTCTCTTTTAACATTGTTTGCGTAATGTGTGCTAACATGATTGTAGTAACAATCTTTAGCCATGTGGTTTTACAGACCAGACATTATGCTGGCAATGTTAGTCTTTAATGATTACATTTTCTTGCTCTTCTTTTCTTCATCTGCAATCTTCTTTTAAACTTCTAATCCTTTGGTAGAACATTAGTGCTGGTACTACACACCTTTCCTAAATCAGAGTTTCCTACCACTTGGAATCCAATTGATATGAACACACCTTTTTGCTTTGGGTCTATCTTCAGCTTAGACTTAAACACTCTCTTGGTAGTTTTTCTAGCTACCTTAGCTCGGTTTTTTCTAGCATTATTGGTCAGGGTTGATGATCACGAGTAGGAGTGGGTAAACTTACTTGGTTCTTCCCTGTGATGGTCTCCAAACTTTCATCACTATTTGACACATAGGAATGTGGGTCAGTAGATGCAACTTCTTGCTCTTCAGTACCACATCTTGGTTGTCTAATAGACTCATAAGAGTGTGGTGGAGCAATTTCATTGGTTCCTAACCCACCATAGTTTAGATAACAAAGATTGGAGTGAGAGGATGATGCAAGAATGGCTTGGAAGTTTTGCTCTGAGATAGCATGCTTCCTTGCTTGAGCCTCAGCTATGACAAGTTGGGCTTGCGCCTCATAAAATTTGGATATTAACTCCTTGATTTGAGTCTTGTAGTTAGTATGTTCATGTTTTAACAGGGACACAGTTTTCTCTAACTTATCAGTTTTCTTCTGATAGTCAAATTCAACCTTTTTAAAATCATATTTTAAGATGTTTAAAGACTAAATATTATATTTAATTTCCATATTATAGTCCTCATATAACTTAACTTTGGCAATACAAGCTGGAGTACAAAGATGTTCATATACCTTCTTGTCATTTGTTCTAGCCATGAATGCTTAAGCAGGAGTCACATCCTGTACCACAAACCTCCAGTCAACTTCTTGAGCTACAACTATTGTTTTCAGTGGACTTGTCGGTGGCTTTTGGAGTAGAGGGATGTGAAAGGATGTGTGAGGTTAGCGGATTTCACTTGTGAGCCTTACATTCCCTAGCAAAGTGACCAAGTTGGTTACAGTTGTAACATTTGTACTTTGTTTAGTCAAACCCAAACTTGGTGCTACTTGGGTTTTAAGGGAACTGCCTTCTAGTTCTTTTGAAGAACTTCTTTGCTTGGTAAGTCAACAAAGTCATTGTTAGACAATGTGCACATACTCCACATCATCTGTCCTGAAAAGAACCTTGTTGAGCCTGTTAAGACCTTGGAGTCTCAGGGAATGTGATGTAGGGTCCTGAGGAGCATGATGGTTGTTGAGAATATGTCTGGTACTTTTGAGGTTAGATGGTTCCCGAGCCTTCAGCAACCATTAAAGCGTTTCTAGCAGGAAGGCTTGAAGGTTGCTCATCTGATGGCCTTTCTTGTTGTCCATGTCTACATGGTATCATCAAGGATGCCATATAGTTCAGTCATGGTGAGGAAGTTTAAATTTTTTGTCCTCTTGATAAAGAAACATAGAACATCCACTCATTTGGAGTGAACTCATGAATTTTTGAGTGAGATCTCTCAATTCAAGGGCAATTCCCACAGACTGAAGGGAAGAGATAAGATCCATGTACCTGAAGTATTGCTGGCTAAGGTTCTCTCCAACATTGTAAGTGAAGTTCTCAAACTGCTGCTTTAGCAAATCTTTCTTTGAGTCGTTGGAGCTAGAGTACATTTGAGATAATACATCAAATAGTTCTTTTGCTGACCTGTAGTGCTCATACCCCACCATAATAGAGTTTGGTATAGCAGTCATAAGAATAGTCATGGAATTAATGTCAATGTCCATATTCTTCCGGTCTTCATCAGAGTAGTCTTCAACGACTTTCTCTATCATGGCTCCATTTATACCTGGGGCGACAACCTTTGGTTTGTAGGGGTCATTGACAATAGATAGCCATATTTTTCCATCTTGATACCTGATGATGCCTTCTATACGTCTGCTCCATGATCTAAATTTTTAGGGGTGATGATAGGTACTTTAGTCATCGTCCCCATCTCAACTTTAGATTTTTTATTCAGGGCCATTTTAAAGGGTGGTGAAAAGAGGAATGAAAGCAAGTTGATTTGGATGGTAAGATCTCACAATCAAGAGCCTAAGAAGCTCTGATATCAATTGCAGGATTGGTTTTGTCGCTTAGCACTCGGGTTTTCTCTCAAACTCACTTAATCACACACTGGTTTAGATGAAGCAGAATCTCTTCTAAGAGTTGATAATAATATACTAAGTAACAAAGAACACAAGGAGATAATTTCAAGGGACTTGTATATATTACTTCTCAACTCAAAGTATTACAAGACTCTTACAAGCATATTACATAAGTTACAATGAGAAACTATATATAATATCACCTATAGTTTGATATACTTTGATACCAACTGGAATCCTATAACTAAAACAAATACTTCAAAGCTATAGTTAAGGTATCTTAGATAATGTATTATCTAAGATTTGGTAGTCATGATATGTCCATGACTTGCCTTTTGACACTAACTAAAGTTGGCAACTGTACTAATTGATAAAGGTGAACAGTGGAATACAGTATGGTCAACTATAGGGGTTTTAAGAAAACACCATGCAATATATTTAAGGTCTGCAACTGAGTGTTAGAAAGACCATACTTATGTCCACTGATTCATAGTAGACGCTTCCAAAGGTTAACTAGCTTCGGAAGAACTTGTTCTTCCAAAGGTTAACTAGCTTTGGAAGAACTTGTTCTTCCGAAGCCACTTATACTTCAGAAAGTAGCTACTCCTTCCGAGGCTTCCTTGGGACTTCATGCTTCGAAAGTTGTAGTCTTTATTTCTTCTAGGTGTTGAAGCTTCGGAAGAGCAGAGACTTTGTCTTTGGAAGTTGGAGTTTTCTTTCGGAAGTTGATCTTGCACTTGTCTTCGGAAGAACTCCATTTGTCTTTGGAAGAATTCCATTTTTCTTCGGAAGAACTCCATTTGTCTTCGGAAGTTCCTTACTTAGCTTCGGAAGTCCTTTATTTATTGTACCAAAATAATCTAAGTGTTTAATTTTGATTGCACAAACTTTTCTAGATCCAACATAGTTCTTTTCAGAAGTAGTTTTATTTTTAAAACTAATAGAACTAATTAATGATACCCATTAATTGGCTTGATCAATTGTTGTAATTAGAAGGGGTAAAACATGTATACATAAATTTAATTAAATGATTTTAAATTACGAAAAACAGCATAATAGTAAAATAAATTTATATATATAATTAGTTATTAATTAATATTTTTCTCTCTTATATTTCTTCTCTCTCACATGTCATATTTTAACAAATTTAAACATACACAAAATCCCTATTATGCTCCATGTTTTAAAATCATTCATTATTAAATCAAGGTGAAATCTAGTAATATATATATAATATATATATATATATATATATATATATATATATGTAAATAGTGTAGTGTAATATATGTTAATGGCTTGCATATTATATGTATGTAAGTGTTTATTTTATTTTATTGTACCAACATCAAAGTAAAAACAAAATTGCAAATTCAAAATTGTTTTGCACAAGACCAACTTGTTGTATGTGAAAAATCAAGAATAAACATTGTTGGTTAACTTACATATACGGTAACAAGTCAAATATACATCGCCCTTTTGGGAAATTATATGAACTCTAGTGATTAACATCTATGGAAACTGGTTATTTTATAATTTGAAAGAAATTTTTTAACAATATGGTGTTACATCTATATAAGTTAATGTATCAAATTTATAGTTATGTAAGCAGAGTTATACAATCAAACTAATAACAATAAGCAATAGCATGATTTGAATATCATAATCAAAATATTAAACATTTTATTTATATATATGTAGACAAGTTTACATGTATATGTTCACCTATATGTAAACAAGTTAATATAAGTCTTTAAGGTATAGTTTATTTCATGTTTTACATGTAAATGATAATGTTTTAAAAAATTCTGTAAATAATGCTGTGATATGTTTATATTCATCCACGTTATATCTAAATTTTGACTAAACACAATTCGTGGTTGAAGGCGCCAGTGACACATAGGCGGCATCATCTGTCCACATGTTGTGCAGGCCACATCTTCCTATTCCAAATGTGGATGCTCAATCATTTGTTTTTTTGTTTGTGTTCAATTATAGATAGATTATTGACTCCTATTATGTTAATTACCATAAACTTCTGTACCGTAAAGTATAGTCACACCCTCAAACTTTATTTTAGACTTACAATATATAATTTATCAAATTTTCCCTCCGCAATCCGCTGTTTACATTCTAGTTTGAAATCAAAAGGATTATAAGGGTTATAAAAAAGATGTTTTCAAAGAATTAAAGGTTGATGGTAATGATGTTCCTGTATTGATTTGATTAGGCATATGACTACAAAAGTCAACACCGATTAGTGAGTTCTAGTTTAAAATTTAAAGGAACTCTTTAGCATATTAGTCATTTTAAAAACCTATAACTATAAAATAATCATTTCATTATGAAATCGGTATCTTTGTCACCTCTCGTACATTTATCGAGTTCGTATCTTATACCATACTATATCATTTACTTTATCTTTATTCTTTCATTTTCTCTTTGAGCTTAGTAGAAGTACTAAGCCCCTTTAACATATGAGTATACATAAAGTATTACACCTTTAGAGGGTGGTGTTGGAGCATATATAGTCATATATAGTGTGTCCGTCGCTTGCCGAATAGTCTAGGCTTAATGTTATACACCTGATATGTGGTAAACACATGAAACTGGGTCATTCGCAGGAGCATATGCGAATGAGACTCAGTCGTACGACTGAGCTATGCTAATGGACCAGCTGTGCGACTAAGAGATGCGATTGGGACATTCGTAAGACTGAACCATAAGTATGGTCCATTCGTACGATTGAACCATGCGCATGGTCCAATCGCACGAATGGGCCTAGTCGCATCTAATATGGGCCGAGGCCTATATATACCAGTTTCAATGTGTAGAGAGTAGAGGGGTTTCTAAGGTTTTAGAAACAGTGTGCCGGGAGCCTAGGGCTGCCGGATGAGAGGGGAGATCATGCTCGATCTTCCCCTTGCCAAGAGTCTTGATTCTTATGTTGTAACGAGCTTGTAATCGTTAGGTTTTATCAATGAAACCATTCAATTATAGTTCGTATTATTGTTTGACTTTTGGTTTGTGTTGTTGTTTATCCTTACGTCAAGAATACGCTCGGATGTTTATTGATCTAGAAAACCGACTTCACAGGTGGGAATACACAATGTAAGTCTCCTTTAGCAGGTGAAAATGCACAAGACAACTCTCCTTTAACGGGTAAGAATGCAACGAAAGCAAACTCCTATAGGTGCTTGCAAGACATTATGTATATTGGCCTAATTTACTTTCTTTAGTTACTGTTATATTTCTTTCTTTCTTTTATTAAATCTATGCCATAACAAAACTAGTCTTTCATGCTTTATCATAACCATGACTATACTTTTTACTAATTCATATAACAAATTATCAACTTTCCACAAATAATACGTATTTAAGATTTTATATAGTAAGGTTAGTTCATCAACACTACCCAACTTACACACTTTACCATTTATCATCATCATATATCAAGTATAAACAATACATACCAACTATATCATTATAGGTACAATAGGACAAATGTGGATAGAAGAACTTACTAATGTGTCAAAGAAACTTGGGTAACAATAACTTATGGGTTGATGCGACTAAGGATATTAACCTATGTTGATGATCTATATGTTCATCCGCATTGGTTACTTGGGTAGAATTATCATTCAATGCGAAGGGACAAATGCACTCAACAGAATGCGGCTGACCAATCAACTAATCCGGGTGGACTATGTGTTCATTCACATTAATATTAAATAAGAACGTTTTGATAATATGGTTGCTATACTAATGCGGGTAAAAAACTCATTCGCATTTGAGGACAAATGCGGACCATAGTAAACATAACCACCCGCATAACCTAATGAGGTTTAACTATACTCATTCGTATTTGTACACTAAATAAATAAGGTACGAATGCAGATAACTTTCTAGTGAATACGAGTGTTGATGATTCACCCGCATTAACATATACACTTAACCATTTCATATTCATGCATAACTTTGGGTTTATAAACTCACTGTTCTTAATACCAACTTTCATAAAACATGTAAAAATATTAACTTTCATACTTTAAAGCCTTTAACCTTTAACAAAACTGAAATGGTACGCATACTAGCCCCGAAATACATAAAGACACATAAAAGTGGGGATCTTGAACCCAATTAACAAGGAGATTCATGATGAAAACCCTAATCCAAAAGGGATCAACCAAGATCTACATAAACACACAAAAAGGTGTCAACTTTAAAGATCGAATTGGTGCTAAAATACACAAATAACATAGATCTAGCTTAGATCTATCACATATGTAAAAGTCGATACCTTTGCTTCACTCTTAGACTTTCTCTCTCTAGAAAGTAGCTCTCTTTGCCTATAGAAGCCCTTCTTTACAATATTCTTCCCTTTTATAAGTGATTATAGGGTGTAAACTTTTTCCTTCACCTTTAACCCCTAAGCTCTTTCAAATCTTTGAAACTGATGCCTTTTCTTTCCTTTTTTCATGTTTAATTAAAACTAGGGTGTTTCAAGTTAGGAATGTTCATTAAACTATTTTTCTTTGCTTTTTATTAATTTTCTATTTTAGTATGTTATATAGATTTTGAAGTATTAATATGTAATTTGGATTATGTGTGACATTTTGTATTTTTCTTTTGAAAGTATTCATCATTTAGTTTAGTACTTTATAATTTTAACCAAGTAGAATACACATCATTCACTACAAATTGTTTAAAGGGGTAAATTAGTAATTTTACATGGTTAATAAAATATCTAAGCAAATAGCACTTACCGGTTCAACATCCCCCGTACAATCAGTTTTTTTACTAATTCAGCACTTACCGGTGGGATAATAGTGGTGGATGCACCACCTTGAGTACTAGCAATTATGGGGAACCTGATAATCCTAAACGGGTATTAAAGGGACAAAGAGGTGGAATGAAAAAAAGATGGTTACGCAAGCACTAACGCTGGTTGAAACTAGCCCATGGGTCCACCTTAACCATGCATGAAGGGGAGTTGAAACATGAATAGACCCACCGCCATCACCTCCGTAAAAACCACATTGGTAACGACACTGGGCCAAGCTTAACCATAGAAGGGATGTCGGCTTGCATGCGACCAATTGACCACACCGACATTAGCACCGTCATCATCGTCGTCGTAACTGATATAAGGAGGTTGAGAGCTACGATGCCTCAAAGCGTGTCAATGGCTGATGATGACATGATCATGACACCTATGATGGTGACAACAACCAATGGTGACAGTACTTAAGCCATATCACATGTCGTTGTACATCACACATCGGAAGCACAACTGTACTATTTATTGAAATCGATTAAATGCAAAAACTAAATGGATAAGGAATGATAAAAAACAATTTATTAGTGATGTATAATATAAAGAAAATAAAATGAAGGGATGTTTAATAGTTAAAAGATATATATTAGAAATTAAAAGGCTTTAACGAACTTTTAAAACAATATAATTGAAGGAATAGAAGGATTTATAATATGTAGGGTTATAGTAAAAAATATATATTTAATCTAAAAAGCCTAACAAGCACTATGGGCTAGACACATGTTATCACACCCCGGCTAAAGTGGAAACACCGAGACTTGATGAAAGTGATTCATAACACAAGGATAAAGAGTACTATGGGAAATTAATTATAAAAATTGAATAGTTGGTTACATCCAATCCTAATAACAAATAAATCAAACAAGTAAATAAGTCTTCATTTTATTCAAAGTCTAACTAGGTCCAACTAAAGCTTATCTTTGAATCCTAGAGTGGGCATAACAACGAACTTAGTTTCCATTACCATAAAATCGGCTAAAATATGTCAACAAAAAGTTGGTGAGCACATAGGTTTAGAACTATACATTCAAGTAGACTATTATAAATGAGTCTACAACCAACCCTAGTGATCCAATGCCCTCCCGTCTAACCCGCTGACACAAGAGGCTAGACAAAGAGTATGCTTGTCTAGTATGCAATTTCTGAACATCTAGCTCCTTTCAAGTTACAAAGAATACGTTGACTTAAAAGACGCTCAATATTAATTGGCATGCATCATCCCAAGTACTGAATGAGCTTGTCAGGCCAATAGATCTATTTATGCACTCCCATGGCTTCCCCGAAATTAATGGTTGTGTAGATTTTAGAAAAAGGAGTTTATAGTAAAAAGTGTCAGAGAATATAATAACATGTACAATCAGTTTAGTTTTACTAGTATAAGAAACTTGTGATTGAGTTTGAAAAGACTAGTTTAATTTTAGAATTTGAATTACTAGTTTGATATAGAGAACATCTTTCCACCCCAAAATACAAAAGAAAAAGAGGCTATAAACTCACCTTGTAAAGTAGGTGAGTTGATCTTGCAACTTGTAGTAACTTTGAGTGAGGATTGCCCTAAGTAAGTTTATTTAGTTAGCTTGTTGGATTTGTCAATAGTTGAGGGGTTGTTATTGTAAAATCTCAAGAATAGTTAGTCGTATACTAGATATGTGTCACCCAGAGTAGCACATCAAACATAAGGATTCTGAGAAAGAGTTGGTGAATTTTCATCACATAAGCACCCCGTCTTTTCTTAGCCAGAAACCTTTTGTTTGACATATAACGACATACCGGGTGCAATGATTCTAGATATAATAGACCAAGTCAAAGGTGTATTTAGTATATAAATATAAATATAAGTTTAGCAAATATGGGAATAACCAAGTTGTATAATGTAAGGTACAATTCGAAATATAAAGAATTTTACTATAAACGTGATTCAAGTTGATAGATAATCATAAGAATCATTAAAGTTTGAATTTTTAATTTTCAAAACATTTTTATATTGCTTATTTTATAATAAAAATCATTGTTTTATATTATATTTATGAAAATATTGAAAAGTTGTAAAATTTAGGGTTTTGACAACTTTGGACAGATTCCCGCACTAAACTTTCACAAGTTGTTTTAAGGGTCAATCAATGAGTTAGAACATGTTCTTTATATGGTTAGAAAGATAATACTTTGAATTTAATTTGAAAAAAAATCATTGAAAAAGGATTTGTTATGAGGGAGATATGGTTGTCCAAACACTACTAGAAAAACTACAATAGATGACACGCAATGCACAACATCTTTGAGTTCAGATGACGCACAAATGCGTGTCAAGAAAGGGGTAGTCATAAATGAAATATGACATGCATCCATACCTCATATCTTTATGACATGAGAAAGATGACGGGCAATAGATGACGTGCATTGCACGTCAAGGAAGAGATAGTCATAAATGAAAAGATGACGAGTGTGTGCACACCATCTTTGTGAATTTTATGAGGTAGTACCAATACAATTAGGCTTAAGTGTATTCTTAACCACAAGTCCAAGAACAAAATAGCCAATAATTTAGACCGATGTAACAAAGAACAACGAACTAAAATAGTAATTAAACATAAGACAATTGCCTAGTACTTTATCATATATACATTAAAGGCAAGACTTTGTTACTAAATTATGAGAACAACTTATCAAATTCTTCTTTTGGTTGTTGTTCTTCACAAAGCTTTCTAATTAACTGTTTTTGCTCATCAAGAACTGACACAACATGTACAATCTAAAGACTCAATTCCTTCTCAACTAGGACAGGAGATTAAGGAATAATCATAATGGGCTCAGTTGTTTGTTTTTGATCTCCATTAAAATCCCAAAACTCATCATCTATAATGAAGTCTTTATTATAAATGTCACTGAACACAGATTCTTTAGTGTGTGTTTCTTCCTGATCTTTGCTAGTATAGACTATCATAGCTAATCTTTGCTCTTGTGTCTTTGTACCACTTGATTTAGCTGTTTTTTCTAGTTCTGAAGATCTCATCTTCTTAGTAGGAGGAGAGTCATCATCACTCTCCCTTGAGGAACTTTCTTCAATTTATTGGTCCTTCTCATCATCTTTCTTCTTCTGAGACTTATCCACATCACCTTCATCATCCTTTTCTTTCTCAACTTCTTGTTAAATTATAATCAACAGCTCCAACTCAGAATTCCTCCTATTCAGGGATTCTATTTGTCTTTGTTGTTCAGTGATTATGTCGAATTATTCCTCAATCAATCCTTCCTGCTCTTCCATGGATATTGTTTGAATGGCTAAAGTGTCCAAATGACCACTTACTTCATCCCTTGAATGTTTGAGAGCAACTTTAAGTTTTTCTATTTCTTTATCCTTTTCAGCTTTTTAGCCACATATTTTTCTTTCAAGTCTTTCAACTCCTAATCCTTCTCATCCGCTCAAGAAGTCTATCCCTTATGATACCAGACCTTCTATCTAGGAGTTTCTCCATTTTGCCTAACAAGAATCTTCCTTTTCATCTTGTCTATTCACCTCTAACTTAGCAACACTCTCAGAGGGAACTTCTTCTAAAGTAACTTGCCTAACAAGAATCTTCCTTTGATGATCGTCCTCATCTGAATATGATTTAGATTCCTCTAAAGAGCTGGCAGAGTCACTAAACTCAATAGGCTCAATAGTAGATGGTGATAATGGAATGTGAGATGTATGGTGAGGGTAAATGGGTGAAACGCAAAGTGAATGGATGGGTGATATATGTGGTGAGATGATGGGAAGTGTTTATGGTGATGGTATTGGTGTTCTTTGAGGTGATGGTATTTGAGTTCTTTAGGGTGATGGGATTGAAGTTCTTTTGGGTGATGGTATTGGTGTAGTCATGAATGGTGAGGCTATTTTAGCTTCATGAAAAAATGCCCTGTGTGAAGATCACCACCTACATCAACCTGTGGTGACATTGGCCTCTATCCTTCTTCAGCTTCCACAACATGCTCATCAACATGTTGTTGATCATGAGCAACTTGGCATTCTTATTCTTGAATAGGCCCGTCAAGAAGAGCCTTTTGTTCTTGTTCCTTAATATTCTCATATTGATTAATCTAATGAAGCATCCAGGGTAGTAGAGGAAAAAATGTACCACTGTAAAAGTTTCTGGGGTCTCTCTTCTTGATGTATTTGTAGGACTTAGAATTGTAGTGAGAAATATCCATCATTGGTCCTTTAGGCACTATCTCAGGAAATGCTTCTTTGATAAAGCATTGTATAAATCTTGGATACATCAAGAACATGTTCCTTATACCCTCTTGGCTGTTGGAAACTAAACCATTGAATATATAAGGAGACATATTGAATGGTTGGTTTGTGCAAAGAGCACATATAGCAGAAGAGGTTGTCACTAGAATATCATTCCACCCAGTTTTCCTCTTTGACAAATGATATTGGTAGAGATGAACAAGGAGCCTCCATTGTAAGTCAACTAAACCCTTCACAATCTACTTCCTTTCATAACCTCCTTAATAACCAATGTTTGCAATGAATGTCATGATCTCATAATCTTCTAATTCTAAAGGAGAATTGGCATCATCACCAAACTTTAGACATTATCTCACAGTTTGTTCAATAATGGTTGTGAGTCTCCCAGAAAGAGTCTTTACACTATCATCTCTGTCACCTCACTTATGAATCTCTAATGAACAATTGGTATGACTGTAATAACATGAGCAACTCTGAAAGTGGATATGAATCTGATCATGTCCCTAAGTCATTCTACCTCAGGTACATTAGGGTCAAGATAACCATTAATAATGTGGTGCTTACACCATGTAAGATTAGCCATTGTAACCTGCATTAGAGGCATATGAATTAGAAACTTTGACTAAAATTGACAGATTGTAAATCATAAATCAAGTATTGTTTTTTTCCCAGTTTGACTTTTAATGGTCAAAAATGAGTGTTCTTAGGTATTGTTTCATAGAAATCATACCCATACCCAACTTGATTTTGTCATGAAAAATAACTTTTTATGTTGTTTTTCAAGTTTATGAAGATTATCCTTTTGATTTTAACACCTTTTAATCTTTAACACCAAGTTTTGGCATCAACATTTTCAGTTTCGATTATCCCTTATTCTTGACATGAACTAGGGTTTTTGCAAATCACTTATATGTTGTTAAATTCTTATTAGTGAAGTTCATTGCACTCGTAAATGTCTCTCAAACCTTAGTTTGATGTTAATTTTGGTGATAATTTCTTAACCTAGGGTTCTAAGTTCAAAATGGATTTGAATGTCCAACGGTTTTTAGGTTACGAACTATGAAGATATTCACCTTGTCTTTAATACTACTGTTGTAAAGAATCAAGACTGACGAATGTTAGGGTGAATGAATCAAGAACACAGGTTTTGGCTTGGGTGATGGTGATGATGATGTGTAACACCCAGTTATGGCCGCCCATCCTCACCTCACTTCACCATTTTCTCGGTTTTAGAGAGAGAAAGCAGAGAATACTCTCGGATTGAAGAAGAAGAGGAAGAAGAAAAGTGAATTCAAGGTTTTTACGTTTTTATGTCGGGTTTTATCCCGGTTATGTGTTTGTATGCTTATGGGTTGTGTTTGTGCTCGGGTATGTGTGTTTTTGGATGTTGTTTCTAGGTGTTTTGAACTCCTTGCAAGCGGGTTAAAAGGAAGAACACCCAAGTTGCACCAGGTGAGTTCTAGACCCCGGTTTTTACATGTTTTAAACTATCTTTGGGGTTGGAAACGTATTAAAATGATTTTACAAAGTTTATGTGTGAATACCCGTATGTATTATGTATGTTGGATGTTGGTTCTTGGATGTTTATAGGTTATTCATGTTTAGAATAGCCACATTATGCTTAGAAACGATGGGTTTGATGATTAGGATTGAAAATATCCTAGAAACATGTTTTACAGAATGCTCATGCGCCTAGATAAGTGTTCATACGTCTGAAATTGCCTTAGAAAGAATTAAGTGTAAGCCATGAGCCTAAACAGTAGCTCATGCGCCCAAAATTTGCCTTAGAAATGTTTAAGTATAGCCCATGCGCCTAAACAGTGGCCCATGCGCCTAGAAATGTTAGTCGGATGAATAAGTGTAGGGCCATGCGCCCTAATAGTGCCCATGCTCCCAAGTGGCCCATGGGCCTAAGTGTTCATGCGTCTGAATAGTACCCATGCGCCCATAAACTAGCCTGGATTTGACTAAGTGTTTCCCTATGTGCCTGCATAGTGCCCATGCGCCTAGGACTTAGAATATTTTTCTGATTTTTGAGGAAAATGTGTAAAGTAGGCTTTGACTTGGGAAATTCCCGGGGGACTATATAAGTTGACTTTTGGGGTCATAGATGGTATGAGGGGCATGTTATGCATTGTGATTGATGCTTATGATGATGATGTTGCATGAATATGCATGATCTATGTTATGTATGTATGATGCCCTGTGTGATGATGTATGAATGATATAATATGTTCTTTATGATGATGTATGTGTATCTTTCCATGGCCTTATGTGTGATGTTAATGAATGAACCGAAAGTATTATGTAACGTAAAGTGAAAGATAATGAAAGAGGAACATGATGAATGAATGCATGCATTAACGAATGAATGAACGTAAAAAGTCTTGCAAGCAAATGTATGGAGGTCCACACCCAATGAAGGGTGTTAGCTCAACTGTGTGCGGGTTAGCTACCCTAGAAGGGGTCCAATTCTTGTGATTGACGATATGTATGGGATCCTTGCCGCTTGCCCCAGGTACTGGAGTCAGCTTAGTGCACAAGGTTCGGGGTCTATGAAAGTCCTCAGGCCCAGTAACCAGCTTCGTGCATCATGTTCGGGGTATAGCATATGGCATTGATCCGGAATGAAAAGGAAAGATAAATGGTGAATGTACTTGCCCTAGGTACTGGAGTCAGCTTTGTGCACAACGTTTGGGGTCTATGAAAGACCTCAGGCCCAGTAACCAGCTTCGTGCACAATGTTCGGGGTAGTGTACATGTCACTAGATGTAATGAATGAACGAAGGTTAACGAACGTAATCGAAGATAATAATGATATTATCTGTATGTACGTATGATGTATGATCACGAACGAACGAGACGTAAAGTATTATAAAACTAGAACTCACTCAGCAACGCTGACTTTTATACGTTTTCAGTTGGCAGGTAAACGTTGCTGAGGATGGCACGAGGTGGCTACTCAGCTCTTTTGGACGGCATCCATTTATTTAAAGCTTTTGTGATGTAATACAACAATCTAATTTTGTAACCGACAAACGATGCATTATTTTGCAAAAGTTATTATGATGAAATGAAATGCCATTTGTTTTATGTTTCCGCCGCAATGCTTTATGAATGATTAAGTGTAAAATATATGTTTTATGTGTGATGGTTGACCAACGGTGAGCATCCCGGGAACGGGGCCTTACATGTTGGTATCCGAGCCAAAGTTTAAATGAAATAGGTAATTTTCAAAATAAACCTTAACTTAAACTGAGAATGGGACGGAAGGGAATGGGATGCCAATCTGAGTAGCTGCGTGCCATCAGGTATTTTCATAATGTTAACCCGTCTATGTGCGCATGGTATGTGGTTATGTGTTGTATGTAGATTTAAATATTGATGTAGTGAGGACACGTAATGCTCGGGATATGAATAGTAAAGTAAGTGGCTAATCACAACTGACCACTATCATTAGGGACTTACTATACTTGACATAAACTGAGTTGTTCCCTTGAATGACCATGTTGGTGTTTGAATCTTTCAGTGTGTTAGTAGATGGCTGGTGGTAGATCTTCGAAGGCTTCTCATGGTTGAGGTCATGGTGCTGAACTGCGACCCAAGAGAGGGAGACCCAAAGTCGAGAAAGTGGTTCATGAGCCTCAGTGAAGGAGGCGGTTGTGGAAGAAGTGCACCAAGTCATGCAGACGATCCTACCGTATGTGGTGACCAAAGTGATAAAGGCAGTTAGAGAGGGAGAGAGAAAGGAAAGGAGTGGACCTACGGGCGAAAGAAGATAGCCCGAGACTGAGACGGTTCCATCCGATGATGAGGACGAGGAAGAAGAGCCAGCGCCGGAGGCGACCCGAGGCTGCAACTACGGGGTGTTTATGAGATGCAAACCCCCTACTTTCGATGGGAACAGCACTGTCGCTGCTGCTCACCGGTGGGTGAGGGAAATGGAGGTGGTACTTGATATCAGCGAGTGACGAGAAGACCAGAAGGTTAAGTTCACTACCCACTCATTCGTAGATTCGGCTCTGTGCTGGTGGGACATTATAGTCCAAGCCGAGGGTAGTCGGGTGATCGGGAGAATGAGATGGTCGGAGTTGAAGAAGTTGGTGATCAAGGAGTTTTGTCCTCACCGGGAAATCGACAAGGTCGAGAGAGAGTTTCTGCAATTGGAGGCGGGAACTATGACACACCAAGAGTACACCACAAAGTTCAATGAAATGGCACGACTGGTGCCCGATCAGGTGACACCACTGTCACAAAAGATTAAGAGATATATCCAGGGGCTGCCGGCGGATATCCATAGGCATATGATCGCCGCCCGGCCGAGCACTTTTAGGTCAGTGGTTGATTTGGCTGGTAGACTATATGATGAGCGTGAGGTGGTAGTGGCTGAGAAGAAGAAGACGAGTAGGGATGGGAGGAACTGGAATGGGAAACGGTTTGGACGTGGTAGAGCCGCTCCAAACAAAAAGGTGGCAAGGGTAGGTGACCGACGTGTGGTCACAGCTGGTATAGGGTTGGAGAAGTGTGGCAAGTGCGGGAAGGAGCACGATGGGGATTGTAGATGGGGTCGAATATTTGTTTCAAGTGTGGGAAGCCTGGTCATATGGCTAGAGAGTGTGGAGGTGTGAAGTTTTTCAACTATGGGGAAAGTGGTCATATGAGTATGGAGTGTAAGAAGCCAAGGGTCGAGAGTTCCGGGGTGAAGAACGCCGGAGGAGAAGGACAGAAGGCAAGCGCCCGAGCTTTAACGATGACTCGGGAGGAGGCTAGGACAGACCCCGACGTGGTGTCAGGTATGTTTCTAGTAAACCAAACTTATGCCTCTGTATTGTTTGATTCGGGTGCTAGCGGGAGTTTTATTTCCACTACTTTCTGTGCTAAGTTACCTGTTAGTAGTAGAAAGGTCAGTGCACCATTCGATGTGGAACTGCTATCGGTATGTCCACTAGAATTACTGATGTGATAGAGGATTATGCCATAGAACTAGAAGGTCATAGGTTAACTGCTAGGTTACACGTGATACCCCTAGGTGGATTTGATGTAGTACTAGGGATGGACTGGTTAGCAACCTATGAAGCAAATATTGTATGTCGCAAGAAGATGATCCGATTGACAGCACCTGACGGGGACAAGGTGACGGTTTATGGTGATCGGGTCGCGATGATCCCGAAAGTAATTTCAATGGCAGTGGCGGGGAAGTGCATGAGGCATGGATGTAGTGCCTACTTGACCTACATAAAGGACATGGACACGCCAACGCCACAACTATCAGATGTACCAGTTGTGTGCGACTTTCCGAACGTATTTACGGAAGACTTACGCGGTGTGCCACCAGATCGCGAGGTTGAGTTCCAAATTGACTTGATGCCCATTGCCAAAGCACCATATCGGTTAGTTCCCAAAGAAATGAAAGAACTAATGGATCAATTGCAAGAGCTGCTCGATAAGGGGTTCATTAGGCCGAGTATCTCTCCTTGGGGTGCTCCGATCCTGTTTGTGAAGAAGAAAGATGGTAGTATAAGGATGTGCATTGATTACCATGAGCTTAACAAGTTAACAGTAAAGAACCGATACCCCCTACCAAGAATAGACGATCTATTTGATCAGCTCCAAGGTGCCAGTTGGTTTTCGGGGATAGATCTTCGATCTGGTTACCACCAGGTGAAAGAGAAGGAGTAGGACATCCTTAAAACAGCTTTTCGCATGTGCTACGGTCACTATGAGTTCCTCGCTATGTCGTTTGGTTTGACCAATGCGTCAACTGCTTTTATGGATCTAATGAACCTTGTGTGTCGGCCTATGTTGGATAAATCGGTGATTGTGTTTATTGATGATATCCTGATTTATTCGAAGAATGAGATGGAGCATGCCAGTCATATTCGGGAGGTTCTGGAGACATTAAGAAGGGAGAAGTTGTATGCAAAATTCTCCAAGTGCACGTTTTGGTTACGCGAAGTTCAGTTCTTGGGTCATGTGGTGAATCCCGATGGGATTATGGTGGACCCGGCTAAGGTAGAGGTGGTGATGCAATGGAAGTCCCTAAAGACGCCATCCGAGATTTGTAGTTTCTTGGGTTTGGCGGGCTACTACAGAAGATTCATCTAAGACTTTCCCAAGATCGCTTCTCCACTAACCAAGTTAACCCGAAAGGATGTAAAGTTTATATGGGGTCAAGCCCAAGAACAGGCGTTCGAGGAGTTAAAGGTAAGGTTGACTCAAGCTCCTGTCTTGTCGTTACCCCAAGGAAGCGAGGATTTGGTAGTATAATCAGATGCTTCTTACTTGGGGTTAGGGTGTGTATTAATGCAGAGAGGGAAGGTTATAGCCTATGCATCTCGACAGTTGAAAGTTCATAAGGTCAACTACCCTACTCATGACTTGAAATTAGCGGCCGTGGTCTTTGCACTAAAGATTTGGAGGCATTATCTGTATGGAACGAAGTGCACCATCTTCACCAACCACAAGAGCTTAAAGTACTTCTTTGAGCAGAAGGACCTGAATATGAGGTAGAGACGATGATTGGAGCTCATAATGGATTATGATTGTGAGATCCATTACCATCCGGGCAAAGCTAACGTGGTGGCTGATGCTCTTAGCCGGAAGGAGAGGCCCGAGCCAATTCGGGTGAAGGCATACCAACTAATTATGACCTCCGAGGTAATGAAGCAAGTCAAGGAGTTGCAAATGAAGCACTAAAAGAAGATCATCTAAACTCTGAAAGAATGAGAGGTCTGGTTGGAGAATTGGGTGAGAACACGCTTGGTGTTAAAAATCGATTTGGACGGGTGTGGATTCCTTGTTTCGGGAATCTACGTGTGAGGATTTTGGATGAAGCTCACAAGACTCGATACTCCATTCATCCTGGTGCCACAAAGATGTATCAAGACATGAAGAAAGATTATTGGTGGCCGGGTATAAAGCGTGACGTGATGGAGTATGTGAGTAGTTGCCTTACTTGTTTGCAAGTGAAGGCGGAGCATCAGAAGCCATATGGGAAGATCCAACCTTTGGATATACCGGAATGGAAGTGGGAGCATATCACCATGGATTTCATTACAAAACTGCCCCGTCCTCCGAAAGGATATGATGCCATATGGGTGATTGTGGACCGCTTGACGAAGAGTGCTCACTTCCTACCGATCCGCGAGACATATTCATCCGAGAGGTTGGCTGACATGTTCATCAAGGAGATTGTAACTCTTCATGGTGTGTTGGTGTCTATTGTGTTGGATCATGACACCCGGTTTACCTTTAAATTTTGGAAGAAATGCCATGATGCCATGGGGACGAGGTTACATATTAGCACGACTTATCATCCCCAAACTGATGGTCAGTCAGAAAGGACCATTCAGACATTGGAAGACATGCTTCGGGCATGTGTGATTGACATTGGGGGTAGCTGGGATGACCACTTACCGTTAGCTGAATTCTCGTACAACAACAGCTATCATGCCAACATTAGTATGCCACCATATGAGATGCTATACGGTAGGCGATACAGAACACCCGTTTGTTGGGGTGATATTGGTCAAAAGGAGTTGGGGAGTGTCGAGGTAATCGAGGCTACGACTGAGAAGCTGGAGAAGATTAAGGCCTTCATGAAGGCAGCTAAGATAGACAGAAGTCGTATGCCGATAAACGATGATGACTGATCGAGTTCCAGGTGGGTGACCGGGTCATGTTGAAGGTCTCACCTTGGTTAGGAATTATCCAATTCAGGAAACGAGGTAAGCTAAGCCCGAGGTACATAGGACCTTTCCGAATTATTGCTCGAGGAGGAGAGGTGGCCTATAGATTGGAGTTACCAGATGAGTTAAGTGGAATTCACTCGACATTTCATGTATCTCATTTGAGAAGATGCTTAGCTGATGAAGACATGATTGTTCCACTGGAGGATATCGAAGTAGATGAACGGCTCAATTATGTGGAGCAACCAATGGCAATCATCGATCGTAAAGAGGAAAGGCTGAGAAATAAAGTGGTTCCTCTTATGCGTGTACAGTGGAAGCACAGGAAGGGATCCGAGTCTACCTGGGAGACGGAGGAGGAGATGAGGCAGCATTATCCTCATATGTTCGACGAATAACAGGTTTCGAGGACAAAACCTATATAAGGGGGGTGAACTTGTAACACCAAGTTATTTTAAAAGTCAAGATAAATAGAATAAAAGTAAAGAAAGGCAATAAAGTCCAAGTGGAGGGACTAAAAGTGTCCAAAAAGGACAAAACTTTCAAAAGTTGGTGTAAAGATGAGTATGGCCGCCCATCCTCACCCCACTTCACCATTTTCTTGGTTTTAGAGAGAGAAAGCAGAGAATACTCTCGGATTGAAGAAGAAGAGGAAGAAGAAAAGTGAATTCAAGGTAAGAATTCAAGGTTTTTATGTTTTTATGTCGGGTTTTATCCCAGTTATATGTTTGTATGCTTATGGGTTATGTTTGTGCTCGGGTATGTGTGTTTTTGGATGTTGTTTCTAGGTGTTTTGAACTCCTTGCAAGCGGGTTAAAAGGAAGAACACCCAAGTTGCACTAGGTGAGTTCTAGACCTTGGTTTTTACATGTTTTAAACTATCTTTGGGGCTGGAAACGTATTAAAATGATTTTACAAAGTTTATGTGTGAATACCCGTATGTATTGTGTATGTTGGATGTTGGTTCTTGGATGTTGATAGGTTATTCATGTTTAGAATAGCCACATTATGCTTAGAACCGATGGGTTTGATTATTAGGTTTGAAAATATCCTAGAAACATGTTTTACAAAATGCTGATGCGCCTAGATAAGTGTTCATACGTCTGAAATTGCCTTAGAAAGAATTAAGTGTAAACCATGCGCCTAAACAGTAGCTCATGCGCCCAAAATTTGCCGTAGAAATGTTTAAGTACAGCCCATGCGCCTGAACAATGGACCATGCGCCTAGAAATGTTAGTCGGATGAATAAGTGTAGGGCCATGCGCCCCAATAGTGCCCATGCCCCCAAGTGGCCCATGGGCCTAAGTGTTCATGCGTCTGAATAGTACCCATGCGCCCATAAACTGTGCTGGATTTGACTAAGTGTTTCCCCATGCGCCTGCATAGTGTTCATGCGCCCAAAGGTGGCCCATGCGCCTAAGTGTTCCCCATGCGCCTGAATAGTGTCCATGCGCCTGCATAGTGCCAATGCGCCTAGGACTTAGGATATTTTTCTGATTTTTGGGGAAAATGTGTAAAGTAGGCTTTGTCTTGGGAAATTCCCGGGGGACTATATAAGTTGACTTTTGAGGTCATAGATGGTATGAGGGGCATGTTATGCATTGTGATCGATGCTTATGATGATGATGTTGCATGAATATGCATGATGTATGTTATGTATGTATGATGCCCTGTGTGATGATGTATGAATGATATAATATGTTCTTTATGATGATGTATGTGTATCTTTCCATGGCCTTACGTGTGATGTTAATGAATGAACCGAAAGTATTATGTAACGTTAAGTGAAAGATAATGAAAGAGGAACATGATGAATGAATGCATGCATTAACGAATGAATGAACGTAAAAAGTCTTGCAAGCAAATGTATGGAGGTCCACACCCAATGAAGGGTGTTAGCTCAACTATGTGCAGGTTAGCTACCCTAGAAGGATGCACACTGGGGTCCAATCCTTGTGATTGACCATATGTATAGGATCCTTGCTGCTTGCCCCAGGTATTGGAGTCAGCTTCGTGCACAATGTTCGGGGTCTATGAAAGACCTCAGGCCCAGTAACCAGCTTCATGCATAATGTTCGGGGTATAGCATATGGCATTGATCCGGAATGAAAAGGAAAGATAAATGGTGAATGTACTTGCCCTAGGTACTGGAGTCAGCTTCATGCACAACGTTCGGGGTCTATGAAAGACCTCAGGCCCAGTAACCAGCTTCGTGCACAATGTTCGGGGTAATGTACATGTCACTAGATTAATGAATGAACGAAGGTTAACGAACGTAATGGAAGATAATAATGATATTATCTGTATGTACGTATGATGTATGATCACGAACGAATGAGACGTATAGTATGGACTCTGAAAAGAAATAAATAATGATTTTATGTATGTTTTATTATAAAACTAGAACTCACTCAGCAACACTGACTTTTATACGTTTTCAGTTGGCAGGTGAACGTTGTTGAGGATGGCACGAGGCGGCTACTCAGCTTTGTTGGACGGCATCCATTTATTTAAAGCTTTTGTGATGTAATACAACTATGTAATTTTGTAACCGACAAACGGTGCATTATTTTGCAAAAGTTTTTATGATGAAATGAAATGCCATTTGTTTTATGTTTCCGTTGCAATGCTTTATGAATGATTAAGTGTAAAATATATGTTTTATGTGCGATGATTGACCAATGGTGAGCGTCCCGGGAACGGGGCCTTACATGATGGATGAAGAACAATGATGACCACTTGTCGCACTTTTAAGTCTCTCAATTTGGAAAAGTATTAAATGACCTTCTGATGTGGGTTTAATAGCCAATTTAATGTCTTTTGCAAATGTTACAAGTTTTAAAACAAATGCAGCTAAAATTAAAACATCACTATAGCAAATGCAGTAAGGAACTTGTTCATTAGCTTTTGTGTCCTGTTACAAATGTGGAAATGTAAAAACTTAATTGCATTTGTTCACTGTAGCAAATGCGATTCAAAAAAAAGTTTATCAACATTTGTTTATTGTTACAAATGTGGAAGTTTAAAACTTAGCAACATTTGTTCACCGTAGCAAATGTGACTGAACATTAGTTAAACGCATTTGTGTAATGCAATAAATGCATTAGAACAAAGATCAACAACATTCGTTCATTATAGCAAAAGTGATAAAGTAAATTCCTTGGATCACATAACCTTCAACAAATACGGTAGACCAAAAGTTCGTTCGCATTTCTTTACTTTCAATCATCATCATGAAAGAAGAGATTAAGCACATTATTTATTCATTTTGATACACAAAGTAGTTTTTAGTGTAAATATCAACAACATTTAGTAAATGCAGATGAGTAAAAAGAAATATGGCTATACAAAAGTTTACCACATACACAAATGCAGTTGAATACTTTTGTCCGCATAGGTTTTCATCACTTAAAAATTTTATGTATACTTCTTTGAAAAAAATAAGATAGAGTTATCTTGTCCGCATTAGTTTCACTTTGTTTTTAATGACATAAAAAAGTTACCCGAATTGGTTATATGCGTGAGTTACCTTCACCCGCATTAAGCAATGCACTTACCCACAATAATATTTGAACTTGATCAAAATTAATGTTTTGCAAAGTAAAATTGTTTCTGTTTTCTGCTAATTCATTGACTATTATGAAGAACTGTATTTGCTTTTGACTTGTTTCTTATAAATTTTTAACTATTTTTGGGATTTTCAATTTATGCATAGATTGACTTGTATATCAAATGTGATACAAGTTTCCTTGAACTTTTATGCTTCCAAATATCTACATAAGCTAAGATACCATAGTATAACTTCTGCACCAACACAATCAATTTCTTTTTGTTTTGTTTTGTAATTTTTATGAAAGAAAATTCCTGTACAAACTGATCAAAATTTTAAATTACTCTTCCTAAAGTTTATATTCATATTAGATAACATTTGAACAAAGATCTTTTTGTAATGATTTTAGTTTTCTTATCTATACATGAAGAGGATGTATACTTTTCTTTGGATCATATCAATCTTACATTACACAAGTGCAATCTTTGTTAGTAAAATAAACATGTTTATGATATTATTGATTGAAGGTATGTTTGTCCTCTTAAACCCACACCTGGTTAATATTATAATGCATGTGATAATTATCATGTTTTGATTAATTTGAATATTCAATGAGTACCTCACACACAAAAGCATGGTTTGATCAACCATCCTCATGTAATGCATGGTAAAACTTTTTCGCAACTTACTTGACCAGGTTATTTAAAGTATGAAATCTCATTTTCACTAATACTCATTAGGATTCTTTTACTTTGATCATTTTAATGATTTGATTCACATTGGGATTCTTTTACACTTCACTTTAGAAGGTGATCCATAATGGGATTTTTTTGTTTATTCATGAGGAATGTATTCTTTTGTTAATTTATCCAAGATTGAAGTCTCCTTCCATTGGATATCACAATCCAAGAGTAGGCTTACCCTTAAGATATCTAAATATCCTCTTGACAGCATTCACATGAAATTCCTTGGGATCTACTTGATATCTGGCACACACACAAACACCAAACATAGTGTCAGGCCTACTGACTGTTAGATACATAAGTGAACCTATCATAGTTTGATAGTGAGTCTGATCCACTGATTTGCCTTCTGGATCTGTATTGATCTTCACCTTAGTGTCAGCTAGAGTTCTTACAGACTAACAACTAGCAAACTTTAATTTCTTCAACATTGTTTCCACATATTTTGATTGATTTATCAAGATTCCATCTGCTGTCCATTGGACTTGAACTCCGAGAAAGAATGTGAGTTCCCCTATAGCACTCATTTGGAATTTTGAATGTATAAGGTCTTCAAAGTCTATATAGAGTGACTTGTTTGTTGAGCAAAAAGTAATATCATCCATATATACCTAACCAGCAACATGTCTTTTCCTTTTCTTTTTCTGAAGAGAGTCTGATCAATCTTTCCTCTTTCATATCCATGTTCAAGAAGAAAAGACGATAGAGTCTCGTACCACTTTGTTGGAGCTTGATGAAGACCATACTAGGCTTTGTCAAGCTTGTACACCCTGTGTGGAAAATCCAGGTCTTCAAATCCCGGAGGTTGACTCACATATACTTCTTTAGCAATCTTTCCCTACATAAATGAAAATTTCACATCCATTTGATAAATAATGAATTTCATGGATGTTGAATATGATAGAAAGATTGTTATTGCTTCTAATCTGGCTACAGGTGCAAACACTTCATCATAATCAATTCCATCATTTTTGAACCTGTATAGCCACCTGGTACCAATAAGGTATTGTCCTTTGGCAAGATCTACCAGTTCCCATATTTCTTGTTTCTTGAATTGTAACAATTCTTCCTGCATTGCTTTAATCTTGTTGTTGCCTTGAAGGGCATCTTTAATATTTTTGGGTACTGTTTGACACATAAAGCAAGAGAACAAACTAATGTTTGCTATGCCTGACTTGCTTCTAGTAACCCGTTCATTGAGTTCACTAGTGATACTTTCCACTGGATGATTCTTGTGTATTTTGGTGGTTGGAATTGAGTCACTAGCAACGGTTACATTAAGATTGAGACAGTCAGATCTTCTTGGTGAGAGGTAGCTTCATCTTATGATGTGGGAGAGTTGTGAACATAATCAAAGCCAGTTCCTGCTTCAGCATCAACAACACTTTGATACTTCCATCATTTGAGGTTCTTTCAGTTTCAACTAGAGGTGTAACTTGATCTTGATTTCTAGATTCAGTTGATGGATCTTCTAAAGGAGATGGTAACATGATAGGACCAACATCATTTGAAACACTTTGATTTTGATATCCTTGTCTAACAGGATCAATTGCAATGGAACATCTTCATTCAATTGCTCATTAGAAGTTGGAGGAACGATTGGAAATTCATCCCTTCTTTCTACTACTGAAGAAGAATCTGCTGAATGTAGGTTCCTGCATCCGAAAAGAAAATTGATAAATAAAATTTGTTGATGATTCAATAACAAACAACCAGTCGTGACCATTTGTTGATTTGGGAAATGAATGTTCCTTGAATTGAACATTTGTTGATTCATCAATATATTTAATCTAGGATTAAACACTCTATAAGCCTTTGAAAAAGAAGAATAACCTACAAAGAATACTTCATCATACTTAGATGAAAACTTTCCTATATGATCTCGGGTGTCTAGTATTGAGACATGACTACCAAATGACTTGAAAAATCCAATAAATGGTTTTCTGTGAAAGAGAAGTTCATAAGGAGTCTTGTTGCTTTCTTTTACAATCAAAGTTCTCTTTGTACAAAGCACGATGTGTTAACTGCTTCTGCCAAGAAGGTAATTAGCAGTTTAGCATCGATGAGCATAGTTCATACTGCTTCAATTAGTGTTATATTTAGCCTTTCAGCTACCCCATTTTATTGAGGAGTTCTAGCTACACTAAATTGATGGACAATGCCTTTGGTTGCACAAAATAAACTCATATCTTCATTTTTAAATTCTATCCTATTATCTCTTCAAATTGTTTTGACTTTATCATTAAGTTGATTTTCAATTTTAGTGATAAAATCTTTTATTAGTTGGGACGCTTTGTTTTTATGAAGTGAGAAGAAGACCCATGTAAATTTGGAAAAGTCATCAATGATCACCAAACAACACCGTTTCTTTCTAATACTCATAACATGAGTTGGTCCAAACAGATCCATATAAAGTAACTTTAATGGAAAATTATTTGTGTTCACTAGTTTTGTCCTATGGCAAGACTTATCTTGTTTTCCTTTGAGACACATTGAACAATGATCAATAAAGTGAAATTCTTTTTGGGGGTAAACCAATGACATGGTTTCCCTTGACCAATCTGTTCATGTTTTTGAAATTAGTGTGTCCCAAAAGTCTGTGCCAAAGTTGTGACTTATCAAAGATGCTTATGATAGAAGTGTAACACCGGATATTTTAATAGGCTGAAAAGAAAGAATAAAGTGAAGAAAAAGAAAGAAAAACAATAAAACCCAAGTTAAGGGGTTAAAAGTGCCAAAAAGGACAAAAGTTTCAAAGTTGGTGAATAAAGCAACATGGCCGCGATACCATGTTACTTTTCACCTTCTTCATTCGAATATTTTAGAGAGAAACAAGAAGTGCAGAATTCGAACATTGTAAGAAGAACAAGAAGATGTTCGAATTCAGGTAAGAATTCTTGGTTTTTAGGTGTTCTTGACCGGCCTATGCCTCAGTTGTATGTTTATGTGCGTTCAGTTGTGTGTTTTGGTGGGTTTTAGGTGTTTGTGCCTTTAGCAAACGGGTTTCTAAAGAAGTCATATCCAAAGGCTGCTAAGGTGAGTTCTAGAACCCCTGTTTTACTTGTGTTTATCTGATTTTGGGGCTGGAAATGTATGTATAAACGTTTTTAAAATTGTGGGTGTTGTACCCGTATGTATGTAGGTGCATGAATGTGGGTAGGGTATGATTTTGGGTGATTATGGTGTTATGATTGTGCTATGTTCTTGTTTTGATGCATAGAATGTAAGATATAAGCCTAGAATATGTTAGTTTGATGATTGGGGACTAATTTGGAATGATTGTAGTAAGTGTTGACTGCCCATGCACCTAAATAGTGGCCCATGCGCCCAATGGTAGAAACTACCAAAGTGTTCCCATGAGCCCAAAGTTCATGCTCCCAATAGTATCCATGTTCCGAGAAATAGGTTGAATTTGACTAAGTGTCCAGACGACCAGAATTCCCATGCGCCTAGGCACTCATGCGCCTGCATAATGCCCATGGGCCTAGAATATTGCCCAGAATGACTAAGTGTTGGCCATGCGCCCCAATAGTGCCAATGCGCCTCAAAGTTTCCCATGCACCTAAGTGTCCCCCATACGCCTAAGTGTTCATCATGCGCCCAAAAGGCCATGTGCTTGCATAGTGTCCATACGCCTAAGACTTAGAATATTTTTCTAAATTTTGGGAAAATGTAGGCTTTAACTTGGGATGTCCCCGGGGGTGAACTAAGTTGACTTTTGATAATGGATGAGGTATGTTATAGCATGTATGATGATCGTTATGGCATGTATGATGGTGCCTTGTATGGTGATGTTTCCAATGTCTATGTTTATGTTCCTTATTATGTACGATTATTTTCCATGACTTTACATTGAATGTTTATGAATGAAATGAAAGTATTATATAACGTAAAGTGGAAAATAATGAAAAGAGTAACGTAATGAAAGAATGCATGCATTAATGAATAAATGAAAGTAAGAAAGTCTTGCAAGCAATGTATAGAGGTTCACACCCAATGAAAGGTGTTAGCTCAACTATGTGTGGGTTAGCTACCCTGGAAGGATGCACACTAGGATCTAATCTTTGTGATTGACGATACCTATAGGATCCTTGCGGCTTGCCCTAGGTACGGGATGTAACACCCGAATATTTATTATTTTGAAGCCGGTGGCGAAAGAAAAGAAAATAAAGTCCAAAAGTCGAGGGACCAAACTCGCCAACAAAGAAAAGTTGGGAAAATGTGGTGATATATGTAGGGAGAGGGCAGCCCACTCTCCCCACACTCACATTTCAGCTTAAAAAGAGAAGAATAGAGAGAAAGAAGAGAAAAAGGAGGAAAAGTGCCGGTTCGGGTCGGTTCGGGTCACCAAAATTGTCGTGTAGCAAGCCAAATCGAAGCTCTTGTCATTGTGCTCGTTTAGGTGAGTTCTAGGACCCCTATTTTACATGTTTTTGAATGATTTTGGGGCTGGAACACATCTGAAAACCCTTTTTCGCGTTTTTGGGTGAAAACCCTTGTGTATGCGTGTATGTATGTGTAGGACCCGTTTGGGGTTTGATTTCTTGCTTGGTTGTGCTTGAATAATGTTATGGTATGCATCCCTAAGGTTTAGGATGGTCGATTTAGGCTTAAATGGGTTTAGATGAGTTTGGAGGCCGAAAACCCTCGGCTGCAGTCGGGTTGAACTGCATTCTGCATCAGTTAGGGCTAGGCGACCGACTGGAGGCCGAATGGAGGCCATACGGCCGATTAGGGTGCGATTGGGGTCCATTCGCACGATTGGGGTTCATTCGCACGATTGAAGGGCCAGTCGCATGGGGGTCATGCGACTGAAGGTTCATTCGCACGACTGAAGGTCCAGTCGCATAAGTGTTCATCCGCATTGTCCATTCGCACGACTGGATGTTCATTCGCATAGGTGTTCATCCGTATTAGTTCAATCGCATGATATTCAGTCGCATGGAGGCAATGCGACTGAAGGGTGTCCATACGCCCGAATAGGGCTGTTGAACCCGAGGAAGGTGTAGATTGACTTCTGACTTTCGGGGGAAAGTGCAGATGTAAGTTTTGATGTAAAGCTTCCCATAAGAGTTTTTAAGATGACGATCGAGGTCTTAGAAAGCATGTTGGGCATGATGAGGGTGATGATGTTGCATGTTATGTATGTATGATGTTGCCCTGTATGATGTGATGTTGGTGAATGTTAATGTTCCTTAGTGTGATGTATAATATCTTTCCTATGGCTTTACCTATTATGATGAATGAACGAAGTATTATGTAACGTAAAGTGAAAGATAAAGAAAGAGGAACATGATGAATGAATGCATGTATTAATGAACGAATGAAACGTCTTGCACACATCGGATACCGGGTCCTTCTTGGTGATTGACCCTGAATGTAGAACCTCTACCGCTCACCCCTAGTACTGTGGCATACGTTTAGCTGTTCATTTGTTGACTTCGGCCCAGTAGCTAAGACTGATGGTTACTCCTAGTACCGTGGCATACGTTTAGCTGTTCATTTGTTGACTTCGGCCCGGTAGCTACGACTAACCGGGGTGTAGCACATGGTATTGGTATGGATGATGTCCGATGCGCAAGTAAGGTAATGAAAGAACGAATGAACGAAGGAAGAAGATAATAATGATATTATCTATGTGTACGTACGATGTGTGACCATGTAAAAGTAACGAACGGTTTTATATGAAAGTAAAGTATGTTTTATTTATAAAACTAGAACTCACTCAGCAACACTGACTTTGATGTGTTTCCAGTTGGCAGGTAATGTTTGCTGAGGATGGCACGGGCGACTACTCAGCTCTTTTGGGATGGCATTCTTTTGATTAATGTTTTTGCATTGTAATGCAAACAAACTATTTTTGTAATGAATGTTGTATTAGTTTGCAAAAGCATTTACATGGAAATGAAAGTTTGTTTTAGTTTTCCGCTGCGATTTATTAAATACAAATGTAATTATATGTTTTATGTGTGATGAGAACCCAGCTGTAAGCGTCCCGGGAACGGGGTCTTACACGGGAGTCAGCTTCATGCATAATGTTCAAGGTCTATGATAGACCTCAAGTCCAGTAACTAGCTTCGTGCATAATGTTCGGGGTATAGCACATGACATTGGTCCGGAATGAAAGATGAATGATAGTGATGAGTGTACTTCCATAGGTACTAGAGTCAGCTTCATGCATAATGTTCGAGGTCTATGATAGACCTCAGGCCCAGTTACCAGCTTTGTGCACAATGTTCAGGGTATAGTACATGTCATAAGAATTAACGAATGTACGAAACTTAAGTAAGGAAGATTATGAATGAAAGTGAATGATAACAATGACGTACCATGATGAATGAATGGAAGTTAATGAATGAATGACGATAAAAGATAATAATGTATTATTTATGTGTATGTATGATGTATGATCACATATGGAAGTAAGGAAGGTTTTAAACGAACGTAAAGTATATATTATTTTAAAATTAGAACGCACTCAGCAACGCGGACTTTTATGTGATTCTAGTTGGTAGGTAGATGTTGTTGAGGATGGCACGAGGTGGCTACATGGCTTGTTTTGGATGGCATCCATTTTATATTGCAATAACGTTTTTGCATTGTAATTTGAACAAACGATATTTTGTAATGAATGTTGACTTATTTTGCAAAAGAGATTATTTATATGAAATGAATGGTTGTTTAAAATGATTCCATTGAAACATTTTAGTAAGTTAATGTAAATCATATGTTTTATGTGCAATGATTGACCAGATGTGAGCATCCCGGGTACAGGGCCTTACAAGTTGGCATCATAGCCAAAGTTTAAGTGAAACAGGTTAAACTTTTCAAAAGAAATCTAAACTTAAATTGAAAATAGGACAAAAGGAAGGGACGCAAGTCTGAATAGCTGCCTGCCATTAGGTATTTTCTTAATATTAACTGGTATTATGTGCGCATGTTATTTGATCTATGTGCTTTTAGTAGATTAGATACTGATATCGTCACGATAGGAAATTCTTGGTGTATGAAGAGCAAAGTAAGTGGCTAATCACAATTGGCCACTTAATTAGGGACTTACTATACATGACATAAACTGAGCAATTCCGTAGAATGACCATGTTAGGGTTTGAATCTTATGGTGTGTTTAGAGGATGGCCAATGGTAGTTCATCAAAGGTTCACGTGGTGGAGGTCATGGTGGATGTGGTGGTGGACCACGGGCCATAAGAGGAAGACCTCGAGCTGAAGAGGTGGTACATAAAGAACCCGAGACCCCTCATCTGGAAGCTAGGGATGAGGGTGCTAACTTGAGAGCTCTATGAAGGATGCCGTTGTAGCGGAGGTTCATCAGGTCATGTAGACAATCTTACTGTCTGTGGTGACCGAAGTGATCAAGGTTGTGAGGGAAAGAGAAAGGAAGGAAAGGAGTAGGCCAACGGGTGAAGGAGGACAGCCCGAGACTAAGACATTTGTCTCTACTTATGAAGAGGAAGAGGAAGAGCTTGTGCCTGAGGCAGCACAAGGCTATAACAAGGGGGCATTTCAAAGGTGCAAGCCCCTTACTTTTGATGGTAATAACACTGCTGTGACTCACCGTTTGGTGAGAGGGATGGAAGTTGTTATCGACATCAACGAGTGCCTGGAAGATCAGAAGGTGAAGTTCGCCACTCACTCATTTGTGAACTCGGCTTTGTGCTGGTGGGATAATATTGTCCAAGCCGAGTGTAGCAGGGCTATCGGGAGAATGAGGAGCCAGAGTTGAAGAAAATGGTGATTGAGGAGTTTTGTCCTCATCGAGAGATGGACAAGGTTGAGAGGGAGTTACTGCAGCTAGAGGCGGGGACAAGGATACAGTAGTAGTACACCACCAATTCAACGAGATGGCATGACTGGTGCCGGATCAGGTGACACCTCTGTCATGAAAGATCAAGTGGTATATTCAAGGCTTGCCGGCAGACATTCGCAGGCACCTGATTGCTGCCTGGCTAAGTACGTTTAGGTTGGCGGTCGATCTGGCAGGGAGGCTATATGATGAGCGTGAGGCTGGGTGGTGGCTGAGGTGAGCAAGAAAGGTGGTAGTAAACGAAATTGGAATGGAAAGCGATTTTTCTGGACCAAAAGAACCAATGAGCCAAGATCAGAAAACCTCTAAGTCCCACATGGTATCACAACAACTGCTGAAAGCTTCATCAGCAGTTTGACAAGTGCTGAAGACTTCAACAGCTGAAGATCAAGTGCTGAAGACTTCAACAGCTGAAGAACTAAAGTGTTGAAGTACAACAGCTGAAGAACAGAAGTACTGAAGCTGAACAACTGAAGAACACAAGTACTGAAGCTGAACAGCTGAAGAACACAAGTGCTGAAGCTGAAAGACCAAAGTACTGAAGTACAACAACTGAAGAGTTTACAAGTGCTGAAGATCAACAACTGATGTACAAAGTCTGAAGACAAAGACTGAAGACATCAGCTGATGATATCTACTGAAGTCATCAGCTGATGAAACATCTGAAGGTCAAAGTATGAAGATCAAGTACTGAAGTGTCAGTAGTTTGTCACAACTGCTGAAGAGTACTTCTTCAGTAGTTGTGATATCAGTAGTTTTATATTTCTAGTTTCAGTAGTTTTGTAAAACGACTGAAGAGCTTGTTCTTCAGTCGTTGTAGTTTCAGTAGTTTTATATTTTTCAGTAGTTATAACAACTGATAACACTTAGAACTTTTTGTAAGAAGATGTCAGCTGTTTTGACATCTTCAGTAGTTGTGTTTCAGTTGTAATAATCTGTTAGATGTCACTATCAAGTGACATCAGCAGACGTCACATCTCTTATATAAGAGGTGTCGACCTAATCATAATTGTGACATTCTGTTACCACGAAAGCGAATATTGAATGAAATATATTTGCAGATATTCTCTCTCTCTATATAACCGTCTTGTTCTTCATTGAATATCGTTTTGTTCTTGTGAATCGACTAATTCATTGTTTGAATTCCGCTGCAATACTCTCAATCAATCAAACATAGATCACTGATCCTAACAAGTGGTATCAGAGCATGGTTAATCATTGATCGATCTAACAATTGATCATTGAAACTGCTAATTGATTTCTGTGTTTGATTGAATTAGCGCATTTGCAAGAACTGGTTATAGATATTGAATTTCTGCCGCTTTCGTTCATTTATTTTGAGATCTTCTGGTTCAATTGGTTGTTGCGTTTTTTGTTCTAAATCTGTTTTAGCTTAACCGAATTTGATTGAATCCGAGATGACGACTCCTTCTAATGATCCTCACAATACCGGTTCCTCAACCAAGCCTCCGATGCTGGTTAGGACCGAGTATAACATGGCAACGAATAATGCTTCATCACCTGTCTGTAATAGTTCAGGTTTGGGACATCTGTGGTACATGGACCACATAAGCCTATGGTGAACAATCCGGAAACCAATCAAATGGTTCTGAAGAAGAAGGAACAATACTCTGATGAAGATCGGAAACTATTTGAGATTGATGCTAAAGCCCATGGAATTCTGGCCATGGCACTGCCTAATGAAATCTATTCAGGGCTTATGCATCATGAAACTGCTCATGATCTCTGGAATGCCCTGAAGGAACAATTCGGTGGCACTATGAGGTCTTAGCAAACAATAGAGAAATCCTTGCCTAACAATATGAGACATTCTCTCATAGAAAGGGTGAGACACTGACTCACAGTTTGAGCGCTTTTCCTGCTTGATATCTGAGATGAAAATGGTGAAACAGGAATACACCAATAGCCAGATGAACAACAGATTCCTCAGATCACTGCCTGAGAGATGGGACACATACCCATTGTTCTACGCTCCGGTGCAAATCTGGATGGCCTATCTCTCACCCAACTTCATGGGAAACTGCTTACATTTGAAAGAGAGATAGAGCAGAAGAGGAAACTATCCTCATCAGGAAAGCTCACTGATGACTTCGTACCAGGCAACACTGCCTTGATTGGTCATGAGTCAGAATATGCTGCATCTGAAAACAATTATGATGAGCATATTGATTTCTCTTCAAATAGTTCTGATCATGCATTTGTTGGTATTGAGAGTCACTCTGGCAGTAATAGTGACAATTTATGCTTCATCATGGATGATCTGAAAGGAATAGCTGATGATGATCTAGAAGAGATGGATATTCTGAGCCAGATGGCACTGATAATATCAGATCTCAAAGTTCTACAAGAGAACTGGCAGGAAATTTCCTGGACTCTCTGGCAAAACCAATTGGTTTTGACATGAGTAAGTTGAGGTGTCACAAATGCCAAAGGCTAGGACACTTTGCAAGAGAGTGTAGATCAACTGGATCTAACTCTTCTGCACCCTTTGTTACTTTTCCTAGTACTTTCACAAAACAGAGGGCAACATCCTGTTGGTTCTGGTCATTATTCACATCCTAGATCTCCTGCATACTTTGTTCCCCAGGGTCAAATGTCATATCCTTATCCCTGCTATTATGTGCCTCAACCAAATTCTGTTCAAGCTCCAATTGCACAACAACCACAAGCATTGCCTGAACCACAGCCTTCCCAATCTCATCAACAAACTCAACCTCAACAACACAGCTTCTTCACCCCAGGAGTTGTTGACAGGAGCAGTTTACCAGATGACATGTCTGGTCATGAACAACTGTTCTCAGGTGCTGGTCAACACGGTGGTGACAGTCCATTTGGAAATCTAGATCTTATGGCTTTGGATTCTGCTGATACTTCATCCTCTAATGCCTCTACACCAAAGGTATCACAGGTATCCTCTGAGGCAAAAGCCAATTATGTTCTGCACATGCATAGCAGCATTTGCATCTATTAGAGAAGCAAATGTAGCTTTAATCAACAAGAACATTGAGCTAGAACAAATAATTTCCAAAACAAAGCTGAATTTGAGTCTGTGCTTAATGATAAAAATGATGAGATTTACAAATTTAAATGCCAAATAACTGATGATAAGGCTAGGGAAGAGATACTTCTAGAGAAGTATAAAGATCTCAAAGAAACCCTTGCAGTTACCCAGGTAGAGTGTTATAGATGGGTACAATCATGCAAAGGTTTTGAAATGCTTCTTAGTAAGCAATCTGCTTCCAATGTGAAGTTTGGCATTGGTTACAATCACACTGCTCCACCTACAGATTTTACTCCAAGAGCAGAGGTAGAATCTGATGGTGAGAGTGATAACAATCCATCTCATCATGTGATCTACTTTCTGATACAACACACTCAGAAGTAGAAGTCAGCATCAAGCCCTCTCTGAACCTATCAGCTGATGTTGATGGTTCAAATGCTGACACTCACATGATCAATGAGTTGATCAACTCAGGAGTTAATTCTGAAAGTCCTGAAAGGACTAGAGAGCAGGATTTAACCCTGAAGTTCAAACTCCAACTACTGTCAGTACTGAAGAGAAGAAAACTGCCAGTAGAAGAGTTTGAAGACTACTAAAGAGGCAGTCAAGAAAGCAAACAATGCTTCCAAAGCATTGAAGAGCAAGTCTTCTGTTGCTTCACCCTCTTTAGTTGATGATCAACCTAAGATGAAGAAGAAACCATGTGAAGTATGTGGTTTGTTCAATCATCTTACAGATGATTGCTGGTACAAAAGAGGTTCCAAACTCAAACAAAAAAGAAATTACAGAGAAAATGGTAAAAATGAAAACTGAGTTTGAGACCACATTATCAGCAACATCAAATCCTGTACCCTTAAGTCCTCAAAGAAATCCAAAAAGGAAGGGGTTAAACAGGTGACAGCTGAGAGTGCTCAGAAGAAGAAGGTGCAACATAGGAACTTATCAAACTCCACTGGCAATGTGTCTGATGAGCTGAAAGCCTTATCACAAAATCAGACACAGCTGGTTATGATGGTTCAACATCTGTTGGGTAGAGTTAACCAACTAGATGCTCCTATGTTGAAACCACAAAAAAGGAGGTCCAAGCCAAAGGACTCCTCTTCTACACCATCTTCTTCCTCTCAGGCTGTTGTTTCAAATAAACCTGTTAGTTTACCATCTATTGATGAGACCAGGCCCAAAACCAAAAAGGTTTGGGTCTCTAAAACTAACTGATTGTTTATTATTGCAGGGTTCTTCAACATGCCAAAGTAGCATCTGGTATGTAGACAGTGGGGGATCTATGCACATGACTGGGAACAGCTCTCTTCTTCATGACTACTCTCAAGAAAGAAGGGATTTGTCTCGTTTGGCAATGATGCTAGGGGTTACATCATCGTAAGGGCTTTGTCTCCAATGGAGAAATCAAATTTGATGATGTTAATCATGTGGAAAATCTCAAGTACAATCTCTTGAGTGTCAGTCAAATGTGTGATAAAGGCCATGTTGCCCTTTTCACCAGTCAAAACTGTAGGATTCTGTCATCCAAAGTTTTGCACTTGATTGACAAGGTGTGGATGATCACACTCTCCTGAAGCCAACAGGACAGGAAGAGTGTATGCCTTAGATCTTTCTAAGAAATAGATCTCAAAGGCAATCCTTGCCTGTTTTCCAAAGCCTCTTCAAGAATCTAAACTGTGGCACAGGAGGCTTGGTCATGTAATCTCAAAAACATGAATCAGCTTACCCACAATAGTTTAGTCAGAGGCTTACCAATAAAGGAGTTCCACTGTGATGAAACCTGCACTGCGTGTTTAAAAGGAAAACAGCACAAAGTCTCTTCCCTCATTGATGTGCTAAGTCCACTGCCTGCTTGCAATTACTGCATATGGATCTATTTGGTCCTGTGAGAGTAATGAGCATGGCAAAGAAGAAATACTATCTGGTAATTGTGTGATTACTCCAGATTTGTATGGACTTTCTTTCTACATTCAAAGGATGAGGCTGCTCAGAAGATTATTCACTTTGTGTTGTATATTGAGAAGCAGTATTCCCTTCCAGTCAAGTGTATTAGGAGTGACAATAGAACTGAATTCAGAAATCATACACTTGATGACTTCTATCTTTCAAAGGGAATCAAAAGGCAGTTCAGCATTCCAAGGACTCCAGAACAAAATGGAGTAGTGGAGAGAAAGAACAGGACCCTCATTGAAGCTGCAAGGTCCATGCTGGCTGACTCTGGTTTGCCACTGACCTTTTGGGCTGAAGCTGTCAACACAGCTTGCTATGTGCAGAATAGAGTTTTAGTAAATCAGAGGTTGATGAAGACTCCATATGAAGTTCTCCATCATTTGCTCCTCTGATTTCATTTTTTCAAAGCATTTGGGTGTCCCTGTTCATTCTCAACACAAAGGATCAACTCCATAAATTTGATCCTAAGGTGGATGCAGGGTATTTGTTGGGTATTCATCTACTTGCAAGGCATATATAGTCTTCAACTGCAGAACAAAGATGGTTGAAGAGACTACATGTTAAGTTCAATGAATCTCCAAAGGACAAGATTCCACAAAGCCCTGTGGAGTTATTTGATTTGGACATACTACAATATGTTCCTTATCAACTCCTGCTGTTGCTCCTGTCAACAGTTTCCACCACTTGGTGGTACTGCTGATGATGATGATGATTGCAGTACTCACCTCTTTAGTTTAGTGATCAGCTGCCTGATTCAGCTAGACCTGATGTTCCTGTAGCTCCAGCACCATCCACAACAAATGCTGATGAGATCTTCGAATTCAACTTCTTTGATTACCACCCACTGATTGGTTTCAAGGAATGATTCACCATCACATCTGTTACTGCTACTGCTGAGCCTGCTACAACACTTGCACAGATCTCATTGTGTATCAAGATCTGAAGAATCACCCTATGTCTCAAATCATTGGTGATATCACTGCTGGAGTATCAACAAGAAGTCAATTGTCAAATTTCTGCTTCTATGCTCTCTTCATCAGTCAGCAAGAGCCAAAGAATTATCACATTGCTTTAAAGACAATGGATGGGTTGATGCCATGCAGCTGAGCTTCTTCAGTTCAAGAAACAGCAAGTGTGGGAACTGTTTCCTCTACCTCCAGGTAAGTGTGCAATAGGCACTAAATGGGTGTTTAGGAACAAAACTGATGAAAATGGGCTTATTGTAAGAACAAGGCCAGACTGGTTGTTCAGGGGTTTGCACAAGAAGAAGGTATTGATTATGATGAAACCTTTGCCCCTGTAGCCAGACTGGAAGCAATCGATTGTTTTAGCTTATGCTGCTTTCAAAATCTTAAAGTTTTTCAAATGGATGTCAAAAGTGCATTTTTGTATGGAAAATTAAAGAAAAGTTATGTATGTCACACTCAGGCTTTGAGGAAATAAACATCCTAATTGGGTGTATAAGCTTGATAAGGCTCTTTATGGGTTAAAACAAGCTCCTAGAGCCTAGTATGAGACATTATCAAACTTTCTTCTAGAAAATAATTTCACTAGAGGCTCCATAGATAAGACTTATTCATTAAGAAGTTGGGCAGCATAATCTACTTGTTCAAATTTATGTAGATGACATCATTTTTGCATCCTCTGATCCAAAGTTGTGTGATGCCTTTACAAAGTTGATGCAACAAAGTTTGAAATGAGTGCCATGGGAGAGTTACAATTCTTTCTGGGTTTGCAAATCAAACAAAAGGCTGATGGAATTTCATTCATCAGTCCAAATATACAAAAGATCTTTTGCAAAAGTTTGATTTACAAAACTGTAAGCCTTGTTCTACTCCCATGTGCAGCACCACACAACTGGATACAGATCAGAAAGGTAAAGTGGTTATGAAACACTTTACAGATGTATGATTGGGTCCTTGATGTATTTAACAGCTTCTAGACCAGATATTATGTTTGCTACATATGTTTGTGCTAGATTTCAGGCTGCACCTAAAGAGTCTCATCTGATTGCAGTCAAGAGATCTTTAGATATCTGCAAGGCACTCCATCTCCAGGTTTATGGTATTCTACTGGACATTCTGGTAAATTAGTTGCTTTTTGACAATGACTATGCAGGGTGTAAGTTGACCAGGAAATCAACTTCTGGTGGATGTCAATTCCTAGGCAACTGCCTGATTTCTTAGCAGAGCAAGAAACAGACCTCAGTTGCTACATCAACTGCTGAAGCAGAGTACATTGCGGCTGCAAGTTGTACATCTCAGGTACTCTGGCTTCAAAACCAACTTTTGGATTATGGCATTACAGAGACTAAGACTCCATTGTTAATGGATAGTGCTTCAGCTCTTTGCATTGTCAAAAAATCCAGTCCAGCACTCTAGGACCAAACATATAGAAATCAGACATCATTTTTATAAGGGATTGTTTTGAAAAAGGTCTGATTGATCCTAAGTTTGTGCCTAGTGCTGATGAGCTTGCAGACATTTTTACTAAGCCTTTGGATAGTTCACTTTCCAAACCTGTGTTAGCTTGGTATGCTGCAGCTAGAATAAGTGACACTACTGATGATCTTAGTAGTAATACTGATGATCATTAGTACCTATGTCACATATAAGTACTGATGAGCTCTTTTGCCCTCAGTAGTTTTATAACTACTGAAGGCTAAATGTCTCACAGTACTGCAGTACTTTCGTCTTTCTAACTACAATGTAGTTTACTACTGATGCAGTTACAACTACTGAAATCAGTAAAATAGATAAGTACTGATGTCCTATGAAACCACTGAAATCAGCCAAAAAGACTGATGAATGTGTTGAGGACAGTATGAAACAGCTGAAAAGCTAAGAATTCACGAAAACAGCTGAAGAGAACTTTCTCTTCAGTCGTTTGTACAACTGCTGTTTCATTCTAAACAACTGAAGCAAAACCATGTCGTCAGTAGTTTTATAACTACTGATGACTAATACCAAGTCTTCAGTTGTTTACAACAGCTGATGACAAAACCACTGTCTTCAGTAGTTTCATACTACTGATGACAAACCCACGTCCTCAGTTGTTTCAATCATCTGAAGTCAAAACCACGGTCTTCAGTAGTTTTCTAAACTACTGATGCCTAACACCACGACTTCAGCTGTTTCAACGTCTGAAAGGATAATACCATGTCAACGGTCATTTAAAACTACTGATGACTAACACCACATCCTTCAGTCGTTTCTTACCCGTACCCTATAATATCCCTAACCTAAGCTCTCAATGCTTCATCTTCTTCAAACCTAACGTTCCTCTCCAAAGCTTCCCTCTTCTTCTCATGGCCCATGCTAATTAAACCGCGACACAACTGTGTTGCCTAGCACTAAATCGCCCATCTGGACTAAGTTCGATACTGCTATCGATCTTATGGTTTAGTCCCATACAACCACGGCATTTCTTCTGAATCCCATACTACATGCCGAATCCTTGCACCAATTTTGGATGAACGTTACTGTTACCACTGGGGAGAACAACACACCATCCCTCCAGTCGGTCGTAAACAACAAAGAAGTAGTCATCACTCCTGCAATAATCAGCAAAATTCTTCATTTGAATGATGCTAGTTCTCCTGCTGGATATCCGAAGAGCACCACAGATCTATCCTTTGCCCAACATGGATATCAAGGCGATCTCAGTGCCTCCACTATCTTGAAGAAACACTTTATGACGCTGAGCGCCTGATCTTTCACATGGTGAATGTCTGTTTGGCCCCTAAGACGTCGTCTTGGGATCAAATGTCGACGAAATGGCAGCAGGTAATGTATTCTATCCTTGAGCAACACCACTAACTTTTCAGAAATAATATTTTCAGAGCTCAAAGATATGGCTCAAAACTACTGCCAACCGTTGGATACTTTATCCACGGTTCATAATGGCCATTATTACAGACCAGCTTAATGCTGAGGGACTTGTTGGCTTGGAGTCCCTGCTACGGGTGTTCTGCCGGAAGTATACTCCCGCACAACTCTGACCAGACACTTAAAATGGCTGCCAAGCTGCGAAAACCCACGCAGCTGGAACCCACAGCCACCACCTCCAAATCAAAAGTCCCCACCAACCCACCAAAAAAGAACCCAAAACGGCTACTCAGGAATTGAATCCCCTGAGATGCCCCTGCAACACAAACGCAGGATATATCCACTGGTCCAACCCCCTAGTGGATACAATGACTCCTCCAGCCATAGCCGCTCAGGCTTCCTCTCAACAGGAGCCTGCAGCAACCACAAAAGGGTACCCACATATCTGGGATCTTCCTCACTTGAGGGGATTGCCATTGAAGAGCACCAACCTCCCCAGGTGCACACTGCTTCTATCCCCTCACAGCCCAACTTTAATAGTTGCACAAGTGCTGACTCAACTGCACTTCTCACCTCCTCCCCAGAAACCACTTACTACTTGGGAACACCTCTACCATTGAGGGGAGGAACACAGTGCAATTGAGAACCCACAGCACAGGGGTTTACCACTTCTATCTCCTGGTGTAGATAAGGAGATTAGAATATCTAGTGAGGCTGCCACCTCTTCTGAATCAGCACATGATCAGAATGAGGCTGGTAACATTGCTAAGACCTCACTAGAGCAACAGCTGATGATGGACATAGTCCTGAGGCTGGAAGTCCCCAGTACCAAGAAAAAGGGGCACATGCAACAACTGGTCTACACCCAATGCATGTAAATCCTGTTTCAAGCAGGAGGTCAGGTGATTCAGCTTCGGCTGATGATGACCTGGGCTTTTTCTACGATGTTCTTGCCCAGAACACAAATCCTGAGGAGAAAGTCAGTAGGCTGCAAAACCTACTTGACCAACTCTCACAAGGAGAAGACCATCTGCCTCCACCAACCCACAGATGGCACCTTCAGTTGAAGGTTCCCCAAACACACTGCCCACTCCAAACTCAGCCACCTGCCTCTACTTCAGGCACTATTTCTCAGGAACAGAACCCTCCTGAGCAAATAGTTGCTGTACTTCAAAATTCCCTCCCTCTCATCACACCCATAATCACTGACATTGTGACTAAAGCCATTGATGAGAGGCTTTCCTCAACTTTACAACCCTTGATCGATGCTGCTGTGCAAAAGACACTTTCTGCGGTACAAACCCCTACCTCCAATGCATCCAAAAAGGGGGAGAGTACTGCAGTGAAAGAAAAGAAGAGGAAAATAACAGAGGAAGAGAAGGCTCAAAAGCAAGTCCAGAGGAGGAGAAAGAAAAGCAACCACTGCTCACTTACAAACGAAAGAAAAGTGCTGATGATCAACCTACTGCTGAAGACAAATCCTTGGAAGAGCTGGTAAAAGATGCTGATAATACACACAGCCGATCCATGGATAAAATAATTGAACAACTCTTCAGGCAAGGGTTTGATACAGCCACATTGGATAGTGAGATGAGGAGGTTGGAAGTGCAAGAGATTCAAACCGATGGGCTGGGTATGATGCACTTGAAAAAGAGAGATTGGAGATCATGGTCCGCTTCATTGCAAAATACTTAGGAAGATCTTTAATGGAGATTCGCGCGTGGACCAGAGACAGTATTCTGGCTATAGCCACCAGAATGTCCTGTCTGAGCAATTCCACAAGGGGATTATTGTTGAAGCCCTTGATGAGGCTGGGGCTGGTAAAAGGTTGGAAATGGCAAAACTTACAAAGGCTAAACTTACTACAAAGATTTGGATCAACCTTCCCTTCCACCCACTCAAACACTGCCTACCCCCAAAATCTCCAAACCAATCTCTAAGCCAAAATCCAAACATCCTCATTCTTCAAAACAATTCCTTTACCAACCCACCATCATCCAGTGATGCACTTAGAAGGAGGAGAAGGGTGCTGAGGATGGAAGAAGAAGAAGAAGAGAAGAGGATGAAGATGATAGTCTGCCACTCTCCACTGTTCTAAAGCTACCAAAACCTAGAAGTCAACCCATGATCACACCTGACTCTCAAAGGGAAATGGTTAGAGTCAAGATAGAAGATGAAGAACAGCAGAAACAGCACGATGAGCAACTACTGAAGATGGTTGACAAGGAATTTCCTCAGTCATCATCTATACAAGCCATGAAAGGCATGCTCAGAGGCTGTACACTCTCAGGCACACATTTCAGTATCAGAAGGAGAGAGTGAGAGTATGGCCAGACCCCAAGGTGAGTTCTAGAATCCATAAAAGAACTATTCCACACAGATACAATGGCCAGTTAGAAAAACAATAGATTCTACCATCATGTTGGCCATTGTAGTCTCACCTTGGGAAATAATTGATGAATTCAAGAAAGCTCATCAAGCAAAGATGACCCCTCAAGCTTTACTGGAAAACAGATGATCAAAAGGGGTTATTATATAAAAAGCTTGAGACATCAAGAGGAATGAGCTCCAGTTACTCCTTGAAGGCACCCATCCTGATGAATTTGTCTATAGGGAGGTAACTACAGTGGAGCTGAAAAATGGCAGGATCATGAAGTACTTATCTGAGTACTATGGTCCAGAGTTCTTCTTCGAAGGAGGAGTAGAAGAACTCTCCAAGGAGGAACAAGTTGTTCTCCTTGAGGCCTATGTTCGAGAGTCATACAGACTCATTATGGGGAAGTAAATATCATGAATGGATAACAACTCTGTGTCCAGTTCCCCAAAACAGAGTTCCCATTCATACCTTGCCAAACAATATCTGAGATTTCTTCCCAAGCCGGAGCTTACATGGGTCATCTTCTCTACTGATCAAGAAGGAAAAAGACCAATCTTTTGCCAACAATAAGTGGGATAATAAATAATTTAGAGGTTTTGGCTGCATTGGTTCAGAGGGAGTTTGTTGGACCAAAAGAACCAATGAGCCAAGATCAGAAAACCTCTAAGTCCCACATGGTATCACAACAACTGCTGAAAGCTTCATCAGCAGTTTGACAAGTGCTGAAGACTTCAACAGCTGAAGATCAAGTGCTGAAGACTTCAACAGCTGAAGAACTAAAGTGCTGAAGTACAACAGCTGAAGACACAAGTACTGAAGCTGAACAGCTGAAGAACACAAGTACTGAAGCTGAACAGCTGAAGAACACAAGTGCTGAAGCTGAAAGACCAAAGTACTGAAGTACAACAGCTGAAGAGTTTACTAGTGCTGAAGATCAACAACTGATGTACAAAGTCTGAAGACAAAGACTGAAGACATCATCTGATGATATCTACTGAAGTCATCAGCTGATGAACATCTGAAGGTCAAAGTCTGAAGATCAAGTACTGAAGCGTCAGTAGTTGTCACAACTGCTGAAGAGTACTTCTTCAGTAGTTGTGATATCAGTAGTTTTATATTTCTAGTTTCAGTAGTTTTGTAAAACGACTGAAGAGCTTGTTCTTCAGTCGTTGTAGTTTTAGTAGTTTTATATTTTTCAGTAGTTATAACAACTGATAACACTTAGAACTTTTTGTAAGAAGATGTCAGCTGTTTTGACATCTTCAGTAGTTGTGTTTCAGTTGTAATAAATCTGTTAGATGTCACTATCAAGTGACATCAGCAGACGTCACATCTCTTATATAAGAGGTGTCGACCTAATCATAATTGTGACATTCTGTTACCACGAAAGCGAATATTGAATGAAATATATTTGCAGATATTCTCTCTCTCTATAACCGTCTTGTTCTTCACTGAATATCGTTTTGTTCTTGTGAATCGACTAATTCATTGTTTGAATTCCGCTGCAATACTCGTCAATTAATCAAACATAGATCACTGATCCTAACAGATTTGGATGTAGAGGGCCGCTCCAAAAACAAAGGTGCACGTGTGGATGATCGACGTGTGGTCATATCCGTGAGGAGAAGTTGAGGTGTGGCAAGTGTGGAAAGGAGCACACTTGAGAGTGTAGGTGGGGACTAAACATGTGCTTCAAATGTGGGAAGCCTCGCCACATGGCAAGGGAGTGCAAGGCGGCGAGTTGTTTTAGCTGTTGCGGGGAGGGCCATATGAGCAGAGATTGTAAGAAGTCGAGGGCTGAAAGTTATGGGGCAACAAAGAATGCTGGAGGTGAAGGACAGAGGGCGAGTGCCAAGGCGTTCACGATAACGTAAGAGGAGGCTAGGATAGACCCCGATGTTGTGATGTAGAACTTGAAGGTTGTAAGTTTCCTGTTAGATCTTTTGTGATGACTTTAGGCGGGTTTGATGTAGTCCTTGGAAAGAATTGGTTGGTGGACTATGAGTCGAACATTATGCGTTGCAAAAAGATGATTCGATTGACACGCCTAACGGGAGTTTAGTGACGCTCTATGGTGATCGGGTCATTACGATCTCGGAAGTGATTTCGATGGCGGTGGCGGGAAAGTGCATGAGGCGTGGGTGTAGTGCTTACTTGGCTTATGTTAAGGATATGGATACGCCAAAACCACAACATCCCAATGTACCAGTTGTGTGTGACTTTCTGGACGTCTTCCCAGAAGACTTACCAGGTGTGCCATCGGACCACAAGATCGTGTTCCAGATTGATTTGATACCGGGTACCCAACCTGTTGTTAAGGCACCATATCATTTGGTTCCTACCAAGATGAAAGAACTCATGGAGCAATTGCAGGAGTTGCTTGATAAAGGGTTCATTAGACTGAGTATCTCTCCTTGGTGTGCTCCAGTCTTGTTTCTTAAGAAGGACGGTAGTATGAGGATGTGTATCGACTATCGCGAGTTGAACAAATTGACAGTGAAGAATCGGTATCCACTACCGAGAATTGTTGATCTGTCTCCAAGGTGCCAGTTGGTTCTTGAGAATAGATCTTTGATCTGGTTACCATCAGTTGAAGGTGAAGAACCAAGAAATTCCTAAAATAGCTTTTTGCATGCGTTATGGACACTACAAGTTCCTCGTTATGTCTTTTGGTTTAACCAACTCACCACTTCTTTTATGGACTTGATGATTCGAGTGTGTCACCTGATGTTGGATAAATCATTGATTCTGTTTATTGATGATATCCTAATTTATTCGAGGAGCGAGGAGGAGCATGCCGGTCATATTCGGGAAGTGTTGGAGACATTGAGAAAGGAGAAGTTGGTCTTTGATCCTGAGACATTTTGCCAATCAGCTTGTTGAGTCTGCTTACCTCATTCTCTAGGATGATATTTTGGGCTAAAACATCATAGAAGAATCCCAGGTCATCATCAGTGTTTGCTGAATCACCTGACCTCCTGATAGAATCAGGATGAACATGCTCTGAGTGTAGATCAGTAGTAGCATGTGCCCCTTGGTCTTGGTACTGGGGACTTCCTACCTCAGGACTATGTCCTTCATCGGCAGTTGCCTCTGGTAAGGACTTATGGATGTTACCAACTGCAACCTGATCATATGCTGAAGCAGGAGAAGTGGCAGCCTCACCAGATGTTCTAATGTTTGTTTCTACACTTGGAGATAGAATAGTATAACCCCGGTGCTGTGGGTTATCAGAAGCATTTGGATCCTCCCCCTCAATGGTTGGGGCTATCCCAGTTTTGGGGGTATCTGGGGAGGGGGTGAGGAATGCAACTGAGTCAGCACTTTTGCAACTATTATGGTAGGACTTTGGGGGGCGGTTGCAGTGGGAGATGGTGTGAAAGCAGTATGCACCCGGGGAGAGGGGTGCTTTTCAATGGCAACCTCCTCAAGTGAGGAAGGTTCCAGATGTATAGGTGCCCCATATGTGGTTCCTACAGGCACTTTAGCAACGATCAGTGTTGGGCTTTGAGGGGCCGTTGATGTGGGGATTGGTCCGAAGCAGATTGCACCCGGGGTGAGTGGTGCGCTTCAATGGTAACCCTCTCAATTGAGATAGGCTCCAGTATTGTGGGATCCCCAATTGTGGCGCAACAGGATCCTGTTGAGAGGATCCCTGTGCAGCTTTAGCAGGTTGAGTCATGGACATAACTGGGGGGTTATAACCATATGTATTTCCTGTGTTTGTGGTACAGGGGCATCCTTAGGGAACTCATCTCCCTGAGTATCCTTTTTAGGCTTTTTGGATTTGGAGGTGGTGGTTGGGGGTTCCAGCTGCGTGGGTTTTCACAGCTTGCAACCTGTTTGAGTGACTGGTCTGAGTTGTGCCTGGAGTATACCTCAGGCAATACAGCCATGGCAGGGACTCCAAGGCCAACAAGTCCTTCAGCTTTCAGCTGGTTCTCTATAATGGCCATTATGAACCGAGGATATAATATCCATCGGTTAGCAATAGGTTTTGAGACCATATCCTTAAGTTCAAGAAATATTATTTCAGAAAAATTTATGTTTTGTTGCTCAAGGATAGAGAAGAATACCTGCTGCCACCTAGTTGACATTTGATCCTAAGAAGAAGTCTTAGGGGCTAGGCAGACATTCACCATATGAAAAATAAGGCGTTCCACGTCATGGAAATGCTTCTTAGGATGGTAGAAGCGCTGAGGTTACCCTGGTATCCATGGTGGGCAAAGGATAGATCAGTGTGCCCTTTGAATATCCAGCGGGGAAGGTGGCATCATCCAGTTGTAGGAGTTGGCGAAGGATTGCCGGAGTGATGACCACCTTACGGTAGTTGACAATGACTGGAGAGACTCGGTGTCATTCTCCCCAGTGGTAGGGTGAAGTTCGTCCAGAACTGATTTAGGGATTCGGCATAAATGGTAGGATTGATAAGGAAGTCCGTTTTGTATGGAGAATGGACCATTAGATCAATGGCAGTATCAAACTTCGTCTAGAAGGGTGATTTGGTAAGGTAGGCAACACAGTTGTGTCTTGGTTTAAGCTGCATGGTCGCCATTAATGTGAGAGAAGGTTCGGAGTTTTTGAACGTGGTTTGAGATAATGAAGCTTTGTAGGATTAGGTATTTATAGGGTATGGGTTATAAAACAACTGAAGGGTTTGGTGTTAATCATCAGTAGTTTTAAACGACTGATGACATGGTATTAACCTTTAGAGGTCGAAACAACTGAAGTCTTGGTTTTAGGCATCAGTAGTTATAAAACTACTGAAAACCATGGTTTTGGCTTCAGATGTTGGAAACAACTGAGGACTTGGTGTTAGTCATCAGTAGTTGTGAAACTACTGAAGACATGGTTTTGTCATCAATTGTTGTAAACGACTGAAGACTTGGTGTTAGTCATCAGTAGTTGTGAAACTACTGAAGACATTGGTTTTGCTTCAGTTGTTTAAGACGAAACAGCAGTTGTAAAACGACTTAAGAGAAAATTCCTATCAGTAGTTTTCGTCAATTCTTAGCTTTTCAGCTGTTTCATACTGTCCTCAACACTTACTCATCAGTCTTTTTGGTTGTTTTCAGTTGTTTCATAGGACATACTATATCTGTTTTTACTACATCAGTAGTTATAACTACATCAGTAGTTTGTAACAGAATCAGTACTTATTTATGACATGTTTACTAATGATCATCAGTACTTGTTTACTGAGATCATCAGTAGTTGTCACTTATTCTAGCTGCAGCATACCAAGCCTTAACACTAGGTTTTGGAAAGTTGAACTATCCAAAGGCTTAGTAAAAATGTTTGCAAGCTCAGCAGCACTAGGCACAAACTTTGGATCAATCAGACCTTTTTCAAACAGTCCCTAATAAAATAGTGTCTGATCTCTATATGTTTGGTCCTAGAATGCTGGACAGGATTCTTGACAATGCAAAGAGCTGAAGCACTGTCCATTAATAATGGAGTCTTAGTCTCTGTAATGCCATAACCCAAAAGTTGGTTCTGAAGCCAGAGTACCTGAGATGTACAACTTGCAGCAGCAATGTACTCTGCTTCAGCAGTGGATGTAGCAACAGATGTTTGTTTCTTACTCTGCCAAGAAATCAAACAATTGCCTAGGAATTGACATCCACCAGAAGTTGACTTTCTGGTTAACTTACACCCTGCATAGTCACTATCAAAAAAAGCAACTAATTTGCAAGAGTGTCCAGTGTAATACCATAAACCTAGAGATTATGTACCTAGCAGATATCTAAAGATCCTCTTGACTACAATCAAATGAGACTCTTTAGGAGCAGCCTGAAATCTAGCACAAACACAAGTTGCAAACATGATATCTGGTCTAGAAGTTGTTAAGTACATCAAGGACCCAATCATACATCTGTAAAGTGTTTCATCAACAGCTTTACCTTTCTGATCTGCATCCAGTTGAGTGGTGTGGCACATGGGAGTAGAACAGGGCTTACAGTTTTGTAAATCAAACTTATTCAAAAGATCTTTTGTATATTTAGACTGATGAATGAAAGTCCCATCAGCCTTTTGTTTGATTTGCAATCCTAGAAAGAACTGTAATTCTCCCATTGCACTCATTTCAAACTTCTTTTGCATTAAATTGGTAAAATCATCACATAACTGGGGATCAGAGGATGCAAAAATAATATCATCACATAAATTGAACAAGTAGCTTATGCTGATCCATCTTCTTAATGAACAAAGTTTTATCTATAAAGCCTCTAGTGAAATTATTTTGAAGAAGAAAATTTGATAATGTCTCATACCAGGCGCTAGGAGCTTGTTTCAACCCATAAAGAGCCTTATCAAGCTTGTATACCCAATCTGGATGTTTATTATCCTTAAAACCTGGTGGTTGACACACATAAACCTCTTCTTTTATTTTACCATATAAAAATGCACTTTTAACATCCATTTGAAAAACTTTAAGATTGTGGAATACAACATAGGCTAAGAACAATCTATTTGCCTCCAGTTTGGCTACAGGAGCAAAGGTTTCATCATAATCAATACCTTCTTCCTGTGCAAACCCCTGAACAACTAGTATGGCCTTGTTCTTAACAATAAGCCCATTTTCATCTGTTTTATTCCAAAACACCCATTTAGTGTCTATTGCACACTTACCTGGGGGTAGAGAAACTAGTTCCCACACTTGCTGCTTGTTGAACAGAAGTAGCTCAAGCTACTGGCTTCAACCCATCCATTGTCCCGCTTAAAATAAGAGACATTGGTGATTCTTCAGCTCTTGATAAACAATGAGATATGTGCAAGTGTTTGTAGGACCTTCAGCAGCAGCAGATGGTGATGCAGACTCTTGAAACCAAGAATGAGATGGCAAATCAAAAGATGTAGAAGAATCAGAGATCTCATCAGTATTTGTTGTGGATGGAACTGCTGAAGCTACAGGAACATCAAGTTTAGTGGACTCAGGCAGTTGATCACTAAACTTGAATAGGTGAATATTGATATTATCATCATCATCAATACCACCAGATGGAGAACTGTTGACAGGAGCAACAGCTGAAGCCTGATAAAGAATATATTGCAGTATGTCCAAATCAAATAACTCCACAGGGTTTTGTGGAATCTTGTCCTTTGGAGATTCATTAAACTTCACATGCAGAGTCTCTTCAACTATCTTTGTTCTATAGTTAAAGACTCTGTATGCCTTGCAAGTAGATGAATAACCAACAAAATACCCTGCATCCACCTTAGGATCAAATTTGTGGAGTTGATCCTTTGAGTTGAGAATGAAACAAGGACACCCAAAGGCTCTGAAAAATGAAATTAGATGAGCCAAATGATGTAGAACTTCATATGGCATCTTCATCAACCACTGATTTACTAAGGCTCTATTCTACACATAGCAAGCTGTGTTAACAGCTTCAGCCAAAAGGTCAGTGGCAAACCAGAGTGAGCCAACATGGACCTTGCAGCTTCAATTAGGGTCCTGTTCTTTCTCTCTACTACTCTATTTTGTTCTGGAGTCCTTGGGATGCTAAACTGCCTCTTGATTCCCTTTGAGAGATAAAAATCATCAAGTGTATGGTTTCTGAATTCTCTCCATTATCACTTCTGATACACTTGACAGATAGGGAATACTGCTTCTCAACATACAACACAAAGTTTATAATCGTTAGCAGCCTCATCCTTTGAATGCAAGAAGAAAGTCCATACAAATCTGGAGTAATCATCCACAATTACCAGACAGTATTTCTTCTTTGCCATACTCATTTCTCTCACAGGACCAAAGATATCCATGTGTAGTAATTACAAGCAGGCAATGGACTTAGGTTCTTCAATAGGAGGGAATGAGACTTTGTGTTGTTTTCCTTTCAAACAAGCAGTGCAGTTGTCTTCACATCTGAACTCCTTCATAGGCAATCCCCTTACTAAACCATGATGTATCAGCTGATTCAAGTTTTTAAGATTCACATGACCCAGCCTTCTATGCCATAGAATAGATTCTTGAGGAGAAGCCTTGGAAAATAGGCAAGGATGGCCTTTGAGATCTATTTTCTTGGAAAGATCTAAGGCATACACTCTTCCTGTCCTGTTGCCCTCAGGAGAGTGTGATCATCCACACCTTATCAATCAAACTCAGAACTTTGGATGATAGAATCCTGCAGTTCTGACTGGTGAAAAGAGCAACATGGCCTTTATCACACATTTGACTGACACTCAAGAGATTGTACTTGAGATTCTCCACATGGTTAACATCATCAAACTTATTTCCCCATTAGAGACAAAGCCTTTGCCAATGATGTAACCCTTAGCATCATTGCCAAAAGAAACAAACCCCTTCTTTCCTTGAGAGTAATCATGAATAAAAGAGTTGTTCCTTGTCATATGCATAGATCCTCCACTGTCTACATACCAGATGCTACTGTGGCATGCTGAAGACCCTGCAATCATAATAATCAGTTAGTTTTTGAGACCCAAACCTTTTTGGTTTTGGGTCTGTTCATATCAACAATGGTAAACTAACAGATTTGCTATGAAGAACAGCCTGAGAGGATGGAGATGGTGAAGAAGAAGAATACTTTGGCATGGATTTTCTTCTCTATGGTTTCAGCACAGGAGCATCTAATTGGTTGACTCTCCCCAATAGATGTTGAACCATCATAACAAGTTGTGTCTGATTCTGTGATAAGCCTTCAGCTCATCAGACACATTAGTGCTTGAGATTGATGGATTCCTGTGTTGTACCATCTCCCTTTGAGCAACCTCAACTGTTGCCTGATTAACCCCTTCCTTTTGGATTTCTTTTTGGATTTTGGGTTACAGGTTTTGATGTTGCTGGTACAAACTTGGTTTCAAACTCAGTTTTCATTTTATCCATTTTTTTTAATGTTCTCATTGTGTTTGAGTTTGGAGCCCTTTTTATACCATCAATCATTAGTAAGATGATTGAATAAGCCACATATTTCACATGGCTTTTTCTTCATCTTAAGTTGATCATCTGCTGAAGAAGATGAAACTACTGAACACTTATTCTTCAGCAGTTTGCGACCAGTACTAACAGTTTTCTTCTTGCAGTACATGCTTTCTTGATATCTTCTTCAGTAGTTTTCCCACCCTTTCTACTGGCAGTTTTCTTTCCTTTAGTACATGCAGTAGTTTGGGTTTGTTCTCCAGGTGTTATGACTTGCTCTTTAGTACTTTCAGTACTTTGTGAAATACCACCTGGAGTGATTAACCTTTTGATCATGTGAGTGTCAGCATTTGAACCATCAACATCAGCTGATAGGTTTGGGAGGAATTAATACTGACTCCAACCTCAGATGGTGCTGTATCAGATAGTAGATCACATGATGAAAAGGATTGGTTATTGCTTTCTCCATCAGATTCTACCTCTGCTCTGGGAGTAAAATCTGTAGGAGGAGCAGTGTGATTATAACCAATGCCAAACTTCACATTGGAAGCAGACTGCTTACTGAGAAGCATTTCAAAACCCTTGCAGGAATGTACCCATCGATCACACTCTACCTGGGTAGCTGCAAGTGTTCCTTTGAGGTCTCTGTACTTCTCTAGAAGTACCTCTTCCCTAGCCTTATCATCAGTGATTTGGCATTTAAGTTTGTAAATCTCATCATTCTTATCATTAAGCACAGACTCAAATTCAGCTTTTCTTTTGGATATTATTGTTCTAGCTCAATGTTCTTGTTAATTAAAGCTACATTTGCTTCTCTAATAGATGCAAATACGGCTATGCATGTTCAGAACATAGCTTGGCTTTGGCCTCAGAGGATACCTGTGATACCTGTGGTGTGGAGGCATTAGAGGATGAGGTATCAGCAGACTCCAGGGCCATAAGAGCAAGGTTTCTAAAAGGATTGTCACCACCATGTTGACCAGCACCAAAAAACAGTTGTTCATGACCAGACATATCATCTAGTAAACTGCTCCAGTCAACAACTCCTGGGGTGAAAAAGCTATGTTGTTGAGGTTGAGATTGTTGATGAGACTGGGAAGGTTGAGGCTCAGGAAGATCAGGTGGTTGTTGAGCAATGGGTACTTGAACTTGACTGGTTTATGGCATGTAATAGCAGGGATATGGATATGGCATTGGATCCTGAGGGACAAAATATGCAGGAGATAGAGGTTGTGATTGATGACCAGAACTAGCAGGATGTTGCCCTTTGTTTTGTTAATATACTTGGAAAAGTCACAAAGGGTGCAGAGAGTTAGATCCAGATGATCTACACTCTCTTGCAAAGTGCCCAAGCCTGTGGCATTTGTGACACCTCAACTTACTCTTGTCAAAACCAACTTTGGTTTTGCCAGAGAGTCCAGGGAATTTCCTACCAGTGCTCTTGTAGAACTTCTGAGATCTCATATTAATCAAGGCCATTTGGCTCAGAATATCCATCTCTTTTAAGTCATCATCAGCTATACCTTTCAAATCATCCATAATGAAGAACAAATTGTCACTATTACAGCCTGACTAACTATCAACACTCACAAATGCATGATCAGAATTGTTTGAAGAGAAATCTATATGCACATCATAATTACTTTCTGATGCAGCATATTCTGACTCATGACAAACCAAGGCAGTGTTCCCTGGTACAAAGTCTTCAGTGAGCTTTCCTGATGATGCCAGTTTCCTTTTCTGCTCTATCTCTCTTTCAAATGTAAGCAATTTCCCATGAAGTTGGGTGAGAGATAGGCTATCCAGATTTGCATTGGAGCGTAGGACAATTGTATATGTGTCCCATCTCTCAGGCAGTGATCTGAGGAATCTGTGGTTCATCTGGCTATTAGTGTATTCATGTTTGACCATTTTCAGCTCAGAAATCAAACATGAAAAACGCTCAAACTGTTAAGTCAGAGTCTCACCCTTCCTATGAACAAATGTCTCATATTGTTGGGCAAGTATTTCCCTATTGTTTGCTAAGACCTCATTAGTACCACCAAATTATTCTTTCAGTGCCTTCCAGAGGTCATGAGCAGTTTCATGATGCATAAGCCCAGAATAAATTTCATTAGGCAGTGCCATGGCCAGAATTCCATGAGCTTTAGCATCAATCTCAAACAGTTTTCGATCCTCATCAAAGTATTGTTCCTTCTTCTTCGGAACCATTTGGTTGGTTTCTGGATTGTTCACCAAAGGCTTATGTGGACCATGTACCACAGATGTCCAACAACCTGAACTGTTAACAGACAGGTGATGGAGCATTCTTCGTTGCCATATGTTATACTCAGTCCTAACCACCATCGGAGGCTTGGTTGAGGAACCAGTATTGTGAGGGTCATTAGAAGGAGTAGTCATATTCAGAATTTAGACAAATTCAAAGTAAACAAAGTAAATCTAGCTCAAAACCACTTAGAACCTCAAACAAAATGGCCAGAAGCAACAGAAACTCAATCTCTATAACCGATTCTTGCAAATTTGTTAATTCTATCAAACGTAGATAGCAAAAGAACAGTTTCAATGATCAATTGTTAGATCGATCAATGATTAACCTGCTCTGATACCATTTGTTAGGATCTCAGCATCTAGTTTGATCAATTAGATTGGTATGAGCTCACGAATTAACAAATTTAAACAAGAACACACGAATTTATCAATGGAACAGTGTTTGTTATAGAGAGAGAATTTCTGCCAAAAGGAATATATTCATTCAATACGCGTTTCGGCTGGCTTTCACGCACCATTACAATTAGGTCATCTTTCCTTTTATAAGGAAGTTGACGTCAGCTGATGTCACTTGACAGTGACATCTAACTGTTATTAACTACTGAAAGTTAACACAACTACTGAAGATGTCAAGCAGCTAACATCTTCTTACAAAAATACCAAGTGTTAACTATCACTACAACTACTGAAAAGAAACTACTGAAACAACGACTGAAGAACATGCTCTTCAGTCGTTTTACAAGTACTGAAATAGAAAAGAAAACTACTGAAAGGAAACCATCACAATAACTTAAGAATGCTTCTTCAGCTATTGTGACAAACTCTGAAGGCTTCAGTACTTGGACTTCTTGAACTTCAGTTGTTGTCATCAGCTAATGTCTTCAGATGTTGTCTTTAGTCTTTGTACTTCAACTGTTGATCTTCAGTACTTTAGTCTTCAGCAGTTGATCTTCAGACTTTGATCTTCAGCTGTTGAAGTCTTTAGTACTTTAGTCTTCAGCTGTTGATCTTCAGACTTTGGTCTTCAGCTGTTGAAGTCTTCAGTACTTTAGTCTTCAGCTGTTGATCTTCAGACTTTGGTCTTCAGCTGTTGAAGTCTTCAGTACATTAGTCTTCAGCTGTTGATCTTCAGACTTTGTCAAACAGCTGATCAAGTCTTCAGTAGTTGTTTGTGATGTCTTGTGGGACTTACAGGTTTTTCTGATCTGGCTCATTGGTTCTTTTGGTCCAACAGATAGCTTCTCCATTAACTAAATTCACCCATTAGGATGTGAAGTTTATGTGGGGTCAATATCATGAGAAGACTTTTGAGGAGTAAAGGTGAGGTTGACTCAAGCTCCTGTCTTGTCGTTACCCGATGGAAGCGAAAATTTGGTGGTTTATTCAGATGCTTCTTACTCAGGGTTGGGATGTGTCTTGATGCAGCGAGGAAAGGTTATAGTCTACGCATCTTGAAAATTGAAAGTTCATGAGATTAATTATCCTATTCATGACTTGGAGCTTGCAGCTGTGATCTTCGCGTTAAAGATTTGGAGGCACCACCTATACGGAAGAAATTGCACAATCTTTATGGACACAAGAGCTTGAAGTAATTTTTCGAGTAGAAGGATATGAATATGCAGGAGCGGTGATGGTTGGAGCTCATAAAGGATTATGATTGTGAGATCCATTATCATCTGGGCAAGGCCAACGTCGTGGCAGATGCCCTTAGCCGAAAAGAGAGACTCGAGCCGATTCAGGTGAAAGCTTAACAGTTGGTCATGACCTTGATGTGATAAAGCAAGTCAAGGAGCTTCAAATGTGGCATTGAAAGAAGATCATCTTAACTTCTTGGACCCTGAATGGATCATACATGCCAATTCAAATGGTCAGTTGATGGTTGTTCTGCTAGAAATCCCACAAGTCCAAAAACTAATGTGGATGAAAAATCTTCTGAGAAGAACAAGTGTTGGCTAACCGCATTTGTACATGCGGAAGACAGAAAAAATGTTGACAAGTGTTTGTTCTTCCACATTAACAAATGCGGATAGCCTAAATGATATGCGGACAAGTTTTGCTCATCCGTATTTGCAAATGCGGATAGGTGGACAACAAATGCACTTAAGTATTTGTTCATCCGCATTACCCAATGCGGATAACCAAACTACTAATGCGGATAACAAAAGAAGAAATGTTGATCAAGTCCAACTCATCCGCATTTGTTAATACGGATGAACAAAAGAAATGCTGATGAAGACTTACACTAGTTCTGATGAATAGGTTCGGGGTTGTTTAGTCATTTTGTAAAAAGGCATCTTGTCACCCTATAAATACAATAGAAAAACCTTGTACATGAGGTGACTGTTGATAGAAAATTAGAATATTTTGTGCCTTACATTCTTAAGGTGTATTATTATTGTTTAATGCTCAAACCCAAGCATTTATTGTAATTAATCACCTTCATCAATACAAACAAGCATTATGAGTATTTCTTGCATTGAATGTTTCTTGATTGTTTGATTCTGCCATACAATCTTTAACTCGATCATCATATTTGATCTTAGTGAGATTCTCAATCTCACGATGCAATCAATTGGTATCAGAGCCTTGGCTCTCGGTTCTTTTTCAGATCTACCCAAGATCTGAATAGACCTTGATTGATGTGGTGATTGAGTTGCCAATGGAGTGTTCTATTACCTATACTTAGTAAACAGAAGAAAATACTCCTCAACACTTATTTTTCATACTTTCTCACCTTCAAGAACAAAGCAATAGTCTTCACATTTGAAGCTATGAACAATTAATATAACAAAAACTTGCAACAGAAACTCAGAAACATCAACAGATCTGATTCATTAAGCCTGTTTAGACGATTTGGACCAGTTGGACTAATTAAAATTAAAACTTATCTAATCCACATTTAAACAAGTTAAAAACACCTTGTTAAAATGGATTCACATAATTTTTAGAACTTGGTCATACTCCAAAACCACCCATGCTTAAACATAAATATGATTTTAAGCAATGGAAAATCAGATTCATGAATTACATGACAGGTGTAGATCCAAACTATTGGATCTCAATATGCAAAGTGCCACACATTCCTGTTACACTGTCTGCTAATCAAGGTGCCATTTATAAAACATCAAGAATACCAATTGAGGATCTGAATCTTGATGATAATGAATACAAGAAGATTAAGATTGATCTCAAAGCTTAAACCATACTCACTCAAGCACTAAAGATAGATGTGTTGAAAAGAGTGGAAAAGTATGGTACTGCTAAAGCAGTGTGGGATGCACTGCTGATTATGTGTTAGGGAAGCAGTGAAGTTGCTAAAATCAACAAGGATAAACTTGTTAATCAGTATGAAACATTTCATCACTCCAAAGGAGAGTCCATCTCTAAACAACTGCATAGATTATTGGCTGGATAATGACTTAGAGATCATGGGAGTCACTTATAAAGTCAAAGAGTTAAACAAGAAGATGCTACACAGTCTTCCAAAAAACTAGAAACAAAATGTGACCATGCTAAAAAACACTCTTGATCTTAAGAGTACTACCCTGGATATAATGATAGTCAAGATAGAAGCACTGGAGCTTGAAGGAAGAAGCAGAAACCTAGGTGGACCCAGAGTGATTGAAGCACATAAGTTTCCATCAGACTCTCACTCTATGGAAAATTCATTCATTACTGAGGAGGATGATTTTCTTTCCTCCAGGGATCAAGTAAAGACTACAAGATTCATTGTAGCTCCATTAATCAACAGACCATCAATATCATCCTAATCATAAGGATTCTCTACAGCTCCTTCAAACACTCCTGATGATACAAGATCTGAAGAACAAAAGGCAACCTACAATGCCTTTGTTGCTAGCTTTGAAGCTTATTTGGGAGGAAGACTCACCTCTACACATCTGATCCATGAAGACTTGGAAGAAATGGATCCAGATGATGTAGAAGAAATGGATTTGCATTGGCAAATGGCCATGATTGTTATGAGAGCCAAGAAGTTTTTCAAAAAAGGAAGAAAGCTTAGCCTTAATGAAAACACTAAGCTTGGGTATGACAAATCCAATGTGAAGTGATTCAACTGTGGCATGACAGGCTACTTCTCATAAGAATGTAATTGTTGGACCAAAAGAACCAATGAGCCTGATCAGAAAAACCTCTACTGAAGACATCAGCTGATTACAAGGTCTGAAGACAAGATCTGAAGATTTCTACTGAAGACAAAGTCTGAAAGTAAAGTACTGAAGACAAAGTCTGAAAGTGAAGTACTGAAGACAAAGTCTGAAGCTATCAGCTGAAGACAACGTCTGAAGTAAATGTCTGAAGAACAAAGACTGAAGAGAAAGACTGAAGACCAGAGTGATCAGTAGTTGTCACAACAGCTAAAGTTATTAACTTCAGTAGTTGTGATGGTTTTCCTTTTCAGTACTTGTAATTTACCTTTTAGTAGTTTATAGTTTCAGTAGTTTTAGTTCAGTAGTTTTATGTTCTTGTACTTAGCATTCTCTGAGATGTGATCAGTTGTTGAGAACATTCTCAGTAGTTTGCATAGTTTCAGTTGTTTGTATAATTCTGTTAGATGTCACTATCAAGTGACATCAGCAGACGTGACATTCCTTATATAAGGAATGTTGACCTAATTGTAACGTGTGACTTTCAGCCACCACGAAAGCATTTGAATGAAATATTCCTTTTGCAGAATTCTCTCTCTCTCTATAACCATGTACTATTCCATTGAATATCAATTGAGTTCTTGTTAAATTTTCTAATTCATTTTTCGAATTCCGCTGCAATCTACTCTAATTGATCAAACTTAGATCACTGATCCTAACAAGTACTGATGACCATTAGTAATTATTAGGATCTCAGAGCCAGTCATCTTCACAACCAAACCCAAGCTTTCGCTCCAACAATCATCAACAATAGTATCATCATCAACAACAACAACAAACATATCAGACTCAACCTTAACTGACCACTCAAGCTCATGGAAGCAGCCAGTCATTTGCTAATGCTCTTGTTATCAAGCAAGATGGAGTATGTGATTGGAGTCTGTATGCAGAGGAAGTGAAGCCTCAAATATAAAATCATGCACTCATGGCTCACATCAATGATGGTCCATCTCCTATGCCATGTGAGGTAAAATCCAACCTTTGTAGTGATAAATGCATTACTGAACTGCAAGGTTATTGAGAGCACAATCATAAATTGGCCGACAAAATAAAAGAAGAAAAGGTCAAGTCGGAGATTCTTAAGATAGAATAAAAGGCATTGAAATCAAAATTAAATCTCTCATCTCTGACATTGAAAAATTACATGGTGAAAAGTACACTCTTGCAGCTAGAATGAGCAACTGACTGAAAAGTTAGCTCAATCTAAAGCTGAACAAACACTTACTAAAGTGAAACTAGAAATGTTTAACTGTCTTCAGTCAAGCTGCAAGAGATGCTTGATTCTCAAAAGAATCCCAAGGGTATGTCTAGGATTGGATATAATTCTTGTCCTCTACCATACAATGACAACTACACTGTTATGCCTGAATCTGCTACACTCAAAGAGCAAATTGAACCTAACACTGTTGAACCAAAAACAATAGTAAAACAGGTCACAAATCCTCAAAACAAGCCAAATGTTTACAGCGAATAAAATGAGGATAAAATCAAATTAGGTCACCCTATTAAAATCAAGGAGTGTTCAGACAAGACGATGAGTGTCATCAAACCAACAAGCCCAATCAAGGCCATTATCCCCTTTGTGAAATTTATACCTGCTATTTCAAAGGAAAGAAGAAATTTGTGAAGATAGTGAAACTTTTTGCTGAAAATAGTTCTCATAATAAGATTAAATCTCCAAAAAAATTAAGCAAACGAGACAAGGTTTCACTGCAAAAGAAACAAACAAGCTCAGTTACTTCAACAACTAAAATTCAATCAGACCCCTGATATTCAAAATTAAGACAAGGAGTCAGTTTTGACATATGCAACAAGGAGCACGTTGATCAGTTTAAGCAAGAAGTAAAGAAATGGTTGAGGAAACAAAACCTGCCCAGAACAGTTAACAAAAGTAGTGTTGCGAAGCAAACAACAAAAAGGCTGATTTTGATTCCTCCCCTAAGCAAAAGAAGTGACTAAGTAGAAAATGGTAAAATCAACTAAGTATGCCAAAACAAAATCAAATTCAAGAAACAAACATATGTATTGTGACATATGTTACATGTTTAATCACAAAACAAAAGAGTGATTTTTCAATCAATACTGCTCTATATGTGACATGAACAACCATTCCACTAAAAACTTCTATTTTAACAAATATTGTTTAGTGTATGATATAAACAATCACAACACATCTGATTGATACTTCAATCAGAAGGGATTGAGAATTGCTCAAAACAAACCCATCATAACAACATCATCTGTGAAACCCTATGTCAAGAGTCATTTTCATAACAATCAATCTTGAATGTCTAGATAAGACGATTATAGGAGTGACACAAAAGAATTATGGAAGATTCAAAGAAACAAATATCATATCATTAAGCAAACATTTGATCTTCCCAAACCTAAAATGATGTTTGATAATCAAAAACGGGTCAAATTTCTTCTAAAGAATAGAGACCAAAGGTTTCATTACTCCTTTGACTCTTCAGTAGATGTTGATGAGATGACTCAATCAAATTATCACAAGCAATCTCCGAGGTCACCTCTAATAAGATCACAATTTATAGGAAAGTATCAAGAGGTCACCATCATGGATAAGAATAGGAAAGCCAAGACCATTATGGCTTGGGTTCCATATTCTTATTAGTTCTTATGTGCTTGCATGGTCATCCATATAGATCTAATACCCTATGGTACGTGGACAGTAGGTGTTCCCAACACATGACTGGAGATCGTTCCCTCCTTCATGATTTCAAGCAAATACAAGGAACTACTTTGGCAGTCAGAGGAGATTCACAAGGTGGAAGAATTACTGGTGAAGGATTTGTGAAAAAGGGGATGCTGAGCTTTGATAGAGTGAACTACTGTGAACAACTAAACTTCAATCTTCTAAGTGTGTCTCATATCTACGACAAGAAATATTCAACTCACTTTACCGACACTCATTGCTACATTCTAAAACGAGGAATTTAGATCTCAGAAGAATGGGTTGTCCTAAAGACTCCAAGGAAGAATAACACCTATGTCTTAAACCTGAATTCTACAACACGAATAGAAGAAACATGTCTTTTGTCAAAAGCATCATTTGATGAGTCTCAACTTTGGCACAGATGTTTAGGGCACACAAACTTTGAAAACATGAACAGATTGGTCAATGGAAACCATGTCATTGGTCTTCCCCAAAAAGAATTTCATTTTGTTGACCACTGTTTAGCGTGCCTCAAAGGAAAACAACATAAATTCTTGTAAGGATTAAATGTAAAGGCTGATGCAACCCAAACACCCAAAGTCTCTCCTGTATGCATGCACAAGTGAACTAAAGTAGAATGCTTCTGAAGTTTCACACCACCATCAGAAAATTACACTAAGTGTGAAATCTTCCGAAGGCAAGACTAACATCTTCCGAAGCCAAAGATGAAGTCTTCCAAAGCTTCAAAGACAAAGTCTTCCAAAGACAACACTTGAAGATAGATTTCTTCCAAAGACTTTTGAACGCATGCTTTATCTGATGTACCTTTTACATAAAGCTGGACCCCTTTCCGCTGCAACTCTGTAAAGTCACCAACTTTCATAAGTTGGTGAAAAGGTCCATTCTTTTGGTAACTGTACATTGAGGTCATGAGTCTGTAACTTTCTACTTTGTGTACTTTATCCTTTTGTAATATATTAGGATGTGAGGTATGGCATGTGATAGTCACTAGTCAAAAGGCAAACTACCTTTTGACTCTACATTTGATTTTGTTTGTTGTCTAGCAATTGTATCCAGCTGGCCTTCAAAGTATGGCCGGCTGTAGGATGTAGTATATGTATCTCATGTACTTGTAACTTTCTAATATGCTTTGTAACATTTGTAATAGAACTTGAGAAAGCAATATACTGCAATCTTGAAAACCAACTCCTTGTGTTTTTTGCTATCTTGTTATGTTGCATATTGACTTATGTTCTTAGTCATTACTTGAGGTTAACCAGATTCACTGTCTGATTAAGTTGAGTGTTCTTAAGTTTTCACTATCTGATTAAGTTGAGTGTTTTTAAGTAACTCTCTCTTTGTATTGTTGTGTTGTATTTGCATGCCTTTTAATGGTCCTGCATTTGGTATCAGAGCTTTCTAGGCTCTTGATATAAGATCTCACCGTCATAAGATCCCTCACACACACAAATACTTAACTTATCAAATGGCAGCCATTTCCAAATCTGATATGGAAACTGGAACCAGGACAAAGTCCCCATGGATCACTCTTGATGACTTTGATACATGGTGCCAAAAAATGGAAGGTTTCATCAGGTTTCTAGACTCAAGAATGTGGGAGTCTATTGAAAATGGACTTTACACACTAAGCACCTCTACTGGTGGTGGTATGATCCCCAAGGCTGTAGCTGACTACTCAGATGAAGATAGAAAGAGAGTAGAGATTGACCAGAAGGCCATGATAGCTCTTCAGACTGCTCTTCCAAACCCTGTTTAAAGAGGTTTCAAGAAATGCAAAACAACTAAGCAGTTGTGTGATACATTGAAACTGATGTATGAGGGTTCCTCTAAAGCTAAGGAGAACAAGAAGGATCTCTTGAAGCAGTAGTTTGAAAATTCACTTTCAAAGCTAGTGAAACCATGACTCAACAATACTTCAGGTATGTTGAGATGGTAGATACCCTAGTGGATGGAGGAGTTTCTCTTGAAAACAGAGACATTGTAATGAAGTTCATGTCCTCACTTCCTAGGCAATGGACACACTAATGTGTGGTTATCAAGAGAACTGGGAATCTGACAAGTCTCACTATAACAGAGTTGTATGGGATTCTTAGTGGCTACCAGATGGAGATGAACATACAAGGTTCATCTGGCACCTCTAACAATCAAATGGGTTCAGCTATTCATGTGGTTGAAAGGGATAGCATAGAACGCTAGCATCATCTCATATGCTACCCTGACAACATACCAAAGGGTCCTTTCATCAACTTCCTTCAGACACAAAGGGAGAACTACACTCAAGGAAGCCCATTCCAAGAGACAAGTTCTTCTCAAGCCTTTGTGTCCTCTGATGAATGTTGTGGCAGCTTTCTCTTCACCCTTGAAGACATGGACTGTATCCATATAGATGATTTGGAGTACATGGAGATAGTCCAGCAGATGGATCTTCTCACTCACAGAGCCAAGAAGTTCTACAAGCAGACATGAAGAAAGTTTCCCAGCAGTGCAGCCAGTGGTAGGTTTGGACTGGACAAAAGTAAAGTCAAGTATTACAACTGTAACTTGATGGGCACTTTGTTAGGGAATGTAAGGCACCAAGAACAAATGGTGGCCAAGCACAGTATAGACCAAACAACACTGACAAACCAACCCAGAATGACAAGCCAAAGCAGCAAGCTGTACTTGTTGTTGAAGAATGAGGCTTTGACTGGAGCTTTTGGGTGGATGATGCTTCTCCAAACCAATCACTGATGGAAAATCATGATAAAGCCAAGGTATTGGAACATCTCTGTACCCCTGAATGCATTGCTAAAGTTAACAGATACAGGTCCTACAACTTAGAAATGAGATCTGATCTTGAGTCCTTAAACATTTTAAAAGTTGATTTTAGAAAGTCTGAAAGTGATTATAAACTGAAGATAGAGGACTTAGAGAAAATCATTTCAGCTCTAAAACATGAGCATACAAATTATAGGACTCAGATCAAGGATCTCATAACTAAGCGGACTGAGTGCTAGGCTGAGCTTGTGATAAGCAAAGCCAAGTTAGAAAAGTGTGTTCTTGAAGAAGAGACCTTCAAGAATATGATATCCTCATCCCTGCACAACAATGTGTGTTATCAAAACAAGCAGGGACCGGGATCTAATGAGATAGCTCCTCCACACACAATCTTGTCTGTAAGATCACCAATGTGTGGAACTTGTGAAGATGATCTCCCTCTCATAGATCCTTTGAGTGAAGAGGATGAAGAAGTGATAGTGAAGAATCTCTCTGAGAAGAGTGAAGAAGAGGATTCTAAGAATGGTCACTATCCTTCTGAGGAGAAGAAGAAGATTGTGATGACCAAGTCTATAAGGAAAACCTTGATCAGAAAGAGCAAAAGAAAAGCTAGGAAGGCTCAAGAGATCAAGGCCACTTTTGATTCTAAGCACAAATAGGTTTTTATCTCTGCAGGGAACGAGGAAGAACTGTTAACGTAAAGCCCGCTTTTAATTTGAAGTGGTGAAGACTGAATACATCAACCTAAACTCTTATGATAAGAGTTTTGGTTCATGCTCAAATCATCTCAACACCAAGAAGAAGCCTGGACCATCCAACTCCAAGAATAGTTCACACCCTAAAAGGACTATCTCAGCATCTACAAAGATGAAGGTGGAGAAGGGATGTGATCAAAATCAGTCTTGTTCTCAGTAGAAAGCTCTTGGGAATAAGGAAATAAAGTGTGTCATGTGTGAAAGCACCTCTCATCTTGCTAAGTATTTTCCATACAATCCAAGAGGTACTCTTCATATGACCAGGAGAAACACTTCCAAGAGTTCCAAAAAGATTCCAGCTTTAGAAGGAAAATCTATTTCCTTTGGAAGCTCCAAAATGAACACACACCCTGTGTGCTGGTTCTGGTCCTGATTGGCTATTTGATCTTTAGTTACCAACCATTTTAAAAAATCTCGTGAGAATGTTTTAGGACCTGCAGATAGCCTACCTACAGGTGATCCTGACCCAAAATTTGAGCTTAGAAGACCTTCAAGCCATACATCTTCAACTCCAGTTGTAATTACTTCTGCAAATGAGGTTTCTATCAGCACCACAATGACAAATTCAGCTGATACATCTAAGATGCCTTCAAATTCCAGCTCAGAGGCTATCCAACCAGATAAAGATACTTAAAATGTAGAAGAAAAAAATGGTGGTGGTAACAATGATCAGGAATTTCTTATTGCTGATAACCACTCCATAGATGACAACATCAATGATGTCACACACTCATTGGATCAAGTCTCTCTTGATAAGTGTGCTGATGCAGTAGGAGATACATCAATGCCAGATCTAAATTTCTCTAATTTGGATCTCTCTCAACAACTTGTTATAACCTAAATTTCTCTAATAAGGATCCACAAGTCTCTTCCCACTACAAACATAATTGGAGATGTTGACACAGGGGTAAAAACAAGAGGAAAAACCCATGAAGCAAATGTTTGTCTTCACTCTTGTTTCTTATCATAGATAGAACCAAATAAAGTTGATGAGGCTCTAAAGGATGGAATTTAGGTTGAAACTATGCAAGAGGAGCTACTTCAATTGAAAAGATAGAAAGTTTGGAACCTTTCTCCTATTCCTTTTGGGAAGAATACTATTGGAACCAAATGGGTGTTTAGGAACAAGAAAGGATGATAGAGGCATTATCATCAAAACGAAGATAGACTAGTTGTTCAAGGATACACACAAGAAGAAGGAATTTCCTACACTGATGTCTTTGTTCCTATAGCTAGACTAGAAGTTGTTAGGATATTCTTGGCATTTGCTGCATCCAAGAACTTCAAGGTCTATCAACTTGATGTCAAGTGTGCTATTCTTTATGGGGTGATTGATGAGGAGGTAGATGTCAAACAGCCACCAAGTTTTGTAGGTCCTAATCATTCTGATTATGTATGCAAGCTTGATAAAGCTCTTATGGGCTGCATTAGGCACCCAGGAAATGGTATGAGACTCTGTCTTATCTGCAAGCATGGATACAGAAGAGTTACTATAGATGGAACTCTTTTCATCAAAGGACAAGGAAATAAGATAATGCTAGTTCAAGTGTATGTAGATGACATCATCTTTGGATCAACTAATCCTAAGCTTTATAAAGACTTTGAGAAGCTGATGAAGGAAAAATTTGAAATGAGTGCCATGGGGGAACTCACTTTCTTTCTGGGAATTCAAGTGAAACAAGTTGAAGATTGCATCTTCATTAGTCAGTCAAAGTATGTTCAAGACATAGTCAAAAGATTCAACATGACTGACTGTAAGATTGCTAAGACACTCATAGCTAGAAACCACTCCCTTTGACCTGATCTTGAGGGGGAGTGTGTAAATGAACACTTATACAGGGTTATGATTGGGTCTATTATGTATCTTATAGCTAGCAAGCCTGATATCATGTTTGTCACATGTATTTGTGCAAGATATCAAGCCAACCCTATGATGTGTCACTTATCACCATCAAAAGGATTTTAAGATACCTCAAGGTGCTTCAACACTTGGTCTGTGGTATCCTAAGAATTCTGACTTCAATCTATATGCTTATACATATAGTGATTATGGTGGTTGCAACATGACTACAAAGTCTACATCTGGGGATGTCAGCTTCCTGGTGGAAGGGTTGTCTCGTGGCAATGCAAGAACCAATCCTGTGTCTCTACATTAACTACTGAAGCTGAATACATTCTTGCTGCAAGTTGTTGTGCTCAAGTGCTTTGGATTCAGAATCAGATGCTTGACTATGGGTTAAAATTCAAGGAGACTCCCATTCATATACACAACAACAGTGCTATCTCTATCACAGAGAATCTTATGCAGCACTCAAGAACAAAACACATCAATATCAGGTATCATTTAATTAGAGATAATATTGAAAAGGGATTAATTAAACTAGTCAAAGTTCACACAAATGATCAATATGGTGATCTGTTTACAAAGGCTTTTGATAAACAAAGATTTAAATATCTAATATCAGCTATTGGGATGATAAACTTTGAGTAGGTTTATTTAAAACTAATTCTTATAATTTCTTAAAATCTGTGTGTCCTAAGTTGTCTAGTTTATCACCTTCATATGCTCTTATTTTTCTTGGATGAAAAACTTTTTGAGGACTTTCCTTAGAATTCTGAAAATTTTGAATCTTTGGAAGATATGTCTTTAACTTCGAAAGAAACTTATGCCTTTAAAACAGATAATTGCCCAAGTAAATTTACCTTCGGAAGAAATTTCTGAAATATCTTCCAAAGCTTAGGCACTTATATGTTTTCAAGGACAACTTTCTTCCGAATCAAATTAACTCTCAGAAGCTTTGTTCCCTTGAACAAACTTTCAAGTCTTAATTTTCTTCCAAAGGTAAAATTCTCAAAATTCTTTGGAATTTCTTCCGAAGTCATTTTAGCTTCGAAAGCTTTTTCATTAAAACTTCCGAAGATAATTTACCTTCTAAAGCTTTTTGACTTCCAAGAAAACTACTTTTTGAGCAAAAGCAAACTACTTTTTCAGAGGTGGGACCTACTTACAGATTTCAAAGTTTATCCTCTTTCATTAACTTTGTCTTTTAAACCCTGCGGTTTCCCCGTGTTTCTATCATCTCCTTCTTTCCTCCAGACCAAAAACCCCAAATTTCTCTCTGAAATTACTTTCTTTCAATTTTCTTCATCCTTAAGCTCACTCAAAATGGCCAACCTTCATCGCAGAAATGAACCGAACTTTTCCGTGCAGTTACACAGACAACACAACCAGGTTGCTTTGTTACACTCTAACAAAGATCCACATTTCTCAGAGGTTTGTTGTTTCTTATCTTTATCCAACTACTTCACCTCCCTAACCATTGATCCTACACTCTATGAGGATCAACTGCTAGAATTTTGGAAGACCTGCCAAGAGGTCGTCATGGATGGGGAGAAGGCACTGTCTGCCGCAGTGCAGGGGAGAACAGTCTTCATCATTCCGGTCATCATTAACATGCATCTTCAGCTGGATGATGAAGAAGGTGATGTGTTCTTTTCTAAAGAGGCTGTTAACCACTCATTCGCGCAGGTGGGCTATAGGGAGACTTCTTTGTCAAGACCCTCAGGAAAGGGAAATTCTTGCTCCATTTGGTTATCCACAGCTTATCAAACAAGCATGGTGGATGGGACCAGATTTCTGAAGATCTCTCCTTCATTGTTCATGGGAAGGTTCAGGGAGTCAAATTCAGGTACTCTCAATTTGTTTACACTAATCTGCTTGCAAACTTGGACACATTAGAGTATTATATGTTCCCTAGATATGTTCAATACATTCTTAACTATGAACCGGCTCACAGTTAAAGGGAATAGGTAATATTCTTAAACTGGGAAAGATGAAGCCCGACATCTTTAAAATATTGAGAAAGCCCACTATTGGCTTCTCTGGGGTAGAAACAGCCCTTGTCCCAAAAATGTTAGAGCTCATTACTCAAGGTGACAACCTAGTAGCACCACTTAGTGTTGACCCACACCTTCTACATCCCAACCACCTCAACAACCACAAATCACCTCACCTACCAAAGAAAACACAAACGAACCCCTACTCAGACTACTCAGTCTGTGCAGACCCCTATATACTCACCCACACAGGAAGAAGTGGGCACTGGAGCTCCTACTTCTCCTAAGGAGCAGACCACTCCCATTCCTTCAATAATCAGTGTTGAGGTTCCTCATGCTTAGCCTGATGAGCTCATAAGCACAAATGCCTTAAGCCATCACTTTGAGTCTTAACACTCAAGAGGTGCTCAACTATGCAAGTGGGTGATGCTACCAAAAACAGGGAGAAAGTCATTACAGTCACAGAACTTGGGAGTTCTTCAGGAAGTGTGGATATTGAGGACTCACCATCCTCACTTGCAATTATGCACACTCAGCAACTTCCTCAAGATCACATTGATGTGGACTCTATAGACTCTTATATACAGAGTCTGTTTGACTAAGGAATACCAAGGGCTATGTCATCTCCATCAACTTCAAATCATATCATTGGGTGTTGGTATAACAACAACAAAAGAGCCCTCATCCTTCTTAGAGTTCAAGGACAGCAAGAGGTCTTTAACTTTCAAACCTTAAACTTCTACGAAGGTCTGGATCTAGTCAACATGCCACTTTTCAATCAAAGCCAATCAAGACAAGCTGACAAGCTAGCTCAAAGAATCCAAGACAAGATCACTACAGAGTTCAGCTTCAGAAGGAGATTAAGGCAATCAGGCAATGCCATCGGTCAACTGGATGTTGAGGCAGACCCTAAGATTAGTTTCATAGGGGAAACCTTGACCGAAGGCCTAGTGGAAAAACTTGAAAGCCCTATCTCATCATCATCAACTGCTGCAGAGATTCATACCCTTTTTGAGACACCTACTGGTAAAGGTGCTTCTCAACCTCTCTCTGGCCAGAGCTTGGAAGCTACACCAAGCAACGAAGGCCAAAGCTCTCTCCACCCTGAGTCATAAAAGTTTGTGAGTGATAAAGGGAAAAGAAAGATGACATCTGATGAGATTGAGGAGGAGAGAGAGAGAGAGAGAGGAAAAGGAAGCTGAGGGGAGAAAGTTCCTTATCTAGGTCTACAAGACTCATGGAAACTGCTACCAAGAATGCCCCTTAGAGGACTTGAATGAACTGGTTGACATGGAAAGGTCAAAGGAGAAGAAGGAGCCAGAAGATGCAAAGCTGCTAGTACAAATCAAAGAAGAAACAAGAAAAAAAGATTGTATAAGTATGTGCTAACTCTCTCCCCAGTTCAAGAAAGTCTTGCACATTAGGATGTGGTTCAACAAGAACATCAGGTAGATAGAGAAGAAGACATGATCAAAATGATCAAAAACCTGAGTGCCATAGGCCTCTATCAGGAATATGCACTTCTTTCCCTTATCCTATGACTATGTGAGTTTGAGTATCTCAAACAACTTGAACTTGAGATAATCAAGGAAGAAAGATCATTAAAAGGAAGCTAAGGGAAGAAGCAGCAAAGTCAAGAGCCATCATCCAGAAGAGCATGAAGAAGTCTGTAGACATGAGAAGATGATGAGCATTTTGAAGTTGTATGGATTCTCCAGAAGGAGACTTGGCCCTATGTCTCTACCCACTATGGATGAGCATATCAGGGGAATCAAGCAGAAGATCAAGAGTAAAGAGCTGATAGACTTACACTCCCCTCCAAGTCAAGTTCCACCTGAAGTGGAGGTTAAGGTTGAACAACCTGAGACAACACAACCTGGACCTCCTACTGAATCTCAGCAAGCTTCATCTTATGATCCACAGTAGGGTTAGACTCCCTTTCCTTCTGAACCTATGAGAGAGGAATACCCAACTGAGAAAAACAAAGAAGATCAATCAAGTGTTACGGGCTAGTCTTCTCAATTAAAAGGAACAAAAAGAAAGAAAATGATGGCTTCAAAACCAAAGCCAAAGAAGAAGAAACAAACATCATTTTTAGAATCTTAGGATGAGTCAGAACATCCTGAGGATGTGCACCCAAAGGATGCTTCATCATCTCCCATTCAAACTGCTCCTCTAGCATCAGGAAGACCAATCCTGTCTGGGAGATTCACCATAAATCCAGAAAGGTGGCATGTCATTAGAGAATATGGCATTGAGAATGTCTACACATGGAAAGACATGTTTAATCTGCCTTTGCATGATCTCTTTGACATGAGAAGACACTTTGATAGTCTGAGTGATCCTAATCATCTCATGAAGAAGGGGATGGTCATTATCCTGATGAGAACAGTATATCTGAAGTCTTCAAGTATTTTGGTAGCATCAGCCTAGAAGGACTTTGTAGAGATTATATGAAGAGGTTGATGCAACCCAAACACCCAAAGTTTCTCCTACATGCATGCACATGGGTACTGAAGAAGAACGCTTTGGAAGTTCTACACAAGCAAGAGAAATATTCTATGTGTGAAATCTTCCAAAGCCAAGACCAATATCATCTGAAGCCAAAGATGAACTCTTCCGAAGCTTCAGAGAGAAAGTCTTCTGAAGCCAACACTTGAAGACAAATGACTTCCAAAGACTTTTAGTATACATGCTTTATCTGATGTACTTTACATAAAGTTGGATACCTTTCTGTTGCAACTCTGTAAAGTCATCAACTTTCACAATTTGGTGAAAAGGTCCATACTTTTAGTAGCTGTACATTAAGGTCTTGAGTCTGTAAACTTTCTACTTCATGTACTTTATCCTTTTTGTAATAGAATAGGATGTGAGCTATGGCATTGTTGGACCAAAAGAACCAATGAGCCAAGATCAGAAAAACCTCTAAGTCCCACATGGTATCACAACAACTGCTGAAAGCCTCATCAGCAGTTTGACAAGTGCTGAAGACTTCAACAGCTGAAGATCAAGTGCTGAAGACTTCAACAGCTGAAGACTAAAGTGCTGAAGTACAACAGCTGAAGAACACAAGTGCTGAAGCTGAAAGACCAAAGTACTGAAGTACAACAGCTGAAGAGTTTACAAGTGCTGAAGATCAACAACTGATGTACAAAGTCTGAAGACAAAGACTGAAGACATCAGCTGATGATATCTACTGAAGTCATCAACTGATGAAACATTTGAAGGTCAAAGTCTGAAGATCAAGTACTGAAGCCTCAGTAGTTTGTCACAACTGCTGAAGAGTACTTCTTCAGTAGTTGTGATATCAGTAGTTTTTATTTCTAGTTTCAGTAGTTTTATGTTTCAGTAGTTTTGTAAAACGACTGAAGAGCTTGTTCTTCAGTCGTTGTAGTTTCAGTAGTTTCTAATCAGTAGTTTTATATTCTGTACTTAACATTCTGCTATGTTCTCAGTAGTTGTGAACATTTCAGTAGTTTGTTAAGAGTTAGTTATTTTTGTATTATATCTGCCAGTTGTCACTTTCCGTGATAACAGCAGTGATTGTTGCACTCTATATAAGGAGTGACAACCTATTGTAATAATGTGAATGACGGAATGATATGAATGATTTGATTAGAAATATTCTATATCTATAAACATTCCTTGAATCAGAAATATATTCTCTCACTATAACCGTATGTGCTCTTAATGCCTACAAGTATGATTACTTGCTACAATTTGTCTAATTCCTGTTCGTATTCCGCTGCTCTGAACTCTAATACATCAAACTTGTGATCGTTGATCCTGTCAAATGGTATCAGAGCAGGTTAATCATTGATCGATCTAATAATTGATCATTGAAACTGCTATTCAAGATCTAAGTTTGATTGAATTAGCTTTTGTTTTTGCAAGAAACGGTTATAGAGATTGAATTTTCTGTATTTCTGGTCATTCATCCTGAGATCTTTTCTTGGTTTTCATTGAGTTTGTTGTGTTCTGTGTAAAACTTTTAAAAGCTTGAATTAAATTGTTTTTGAACTGAAAATGACCACTCCCTCCAATGATCCTCACAATACTGGTTCCTCAACCAAGCCACCAATGCTGGTTAGGAATGAGTATAACATATGGCAACGACGAATGCTCCATCACCTGTGTGTTAACAGCGCAGGTTGTTGGACATCAGTGGTACATGGTCCACACAAGCCTATGGTGAATAACCCGGAAACCAATCAAATGGTTCCGAAGAGGAGGGAGCAATACTCAGATGAGGATAAGAAGTTGCTTGAAATTGATGCAAAAGCCCATGGAATTCTGGCCATGGCATTGCCAAATGAAATATACTCTGGGCTAATGCATCATGAAACTGCCCATGACCTCTGGAATGCCTTAAAAGAACAATTTGGAGGAACAGATGAGGTCTTGGCAAATAATAGAGAAATTCTTGCCTAACAATATGAGACATTCTCTCATAGAAAGGGTGAGACACTGACTCAACAATATGGCGGTTCTCTTGTTTGATCTCTGAACTAAAAATGGTCAAACTTGAGTACACAAATATTCAGATGAATAACAGATTTCTCAGATCACTGCCTGAGAGATAGGACACATATACTATTGTCCTACGCTCCAGTGCAAGTTTGGACAAACTATCTCTCACCCAACTCCATGGGAAACTGCTCACGTTTGAGAGAGAGATAGAACAGAAGAGAAAGCTGTCTTCATCTGGAAAGCTCACTGAAGACTTTGTACCAGGCAACACTGCCTTGGTTGGTCATGAGTCGGAATATGCTTCATCTGAATGCCAGTATGATGAGCATATTAATTTCTCTTCAAGCACTTCTGATTCTGAATTTGTGAGTGTTGATGGTCAGTTTACTGGGTGTAACAATGACAATTATGCTTCATTATGGATGATCTCAAGGGGATTGCTGATGACGACTTAGAAGAGATGGATATTTTGAGCCAAATGGCCCTGATAAATATCAGATCTCAGAAGTTCTATAAAAGAACTGGAAGAAAATTCCCAGGACTCTCTGGCAAAACCAAAGTTGGTTTTGACAAGAGCAAGTTGAGGTGTCACAAATGCCAAAGGCTTGGACACTTTGCAAGAGAGTGTAGATCAACTGGATCTAACTCCACTGCACCCTTTATGACTTTTCCTGGCAATAGTCAACAACACAGATGGCAACATCCTGTCACTTCTAGTCATCATCCTCAACAACAATCTCCAGCATATTTTGTTCCTCAGGGTCAAATGCCATATCCGTACCCTTGTTATTACATGCCACAGTCAAATCAAGTTCAAGTTCCCATGGCACCACAACCTCATGCACTACCAGAACCTCAGCCATCCCAATCTCATCAACAACCTCAACCTCAACAACACAGCTTCTTCACCCCAGGAGTTGTTGACTGGAGCAATTTACCAGATGACATGTCTGGTCATGACCAACTGTTCTCAGTTCTGGTCAACATGGTGGTGACAGTCCTTTTGGGAATCTAGCTCTTATGGCTTTGGAGTCTGCTGATACTTCATTTTCTAATGCCTCTACACCTCAGGTATCACAGGTATCCTCTGAGGCAAAAGCCAAATTATGTTCTGAACCATGCATAGCAGCATTTGCTTCCATTAGAGAAGCAAATGTAGCTCTAATAATAAGAGCATTGAGCTAGAACAAATAATTTCCAAAAACAAAGCTGAGTTTGAGTCTGTGCTTAATGATAAAAATGATGAGATTTATAAACTGAATTGCCAAATAATTGATGATAAGGCTAGAGAAGAGGTACTTCTAGAGAAGTACAAAGATCTCAAAGAAACCCTTGTAGTTACCCAGGTAGAGTGTGATAGATGGGTACAATCATGCAAAGGTTTTGAAATGCTTCTTAGTAAGCAATCTGCTTCAAATGTGAAGTTTGGAATTGGTTACAATCACACTACTCCACCTACAGATTTTACCCCAAGAGCAGAGGAAGAATCTGATGGTGAGAGTGATAACCAATCCATCACATCATGTGATCTACTTTCTGATGCAGCACAATCAGAAGTAGCAGTCAGCATCAAGCCCTCTTTGAACCTATCAGCTGATGTTGATGGTTCAAATGCTGACACTCACATGATCAATGAGTTGATCAACTCAGGAGTTAATTCTGAAGGTCCTGAAAGGACTAGAGAGCAGGATTTTACACCTAAAGTTCAAACTTCTACTGCTGACAGTACTGAAGAGAAGAAAACTGCCAGTAGAAAGAGTTTGAAGACTACTAAAGAGGCAGTCAAGAAAGCAAACAATGCTTCCAAAGCATTGAAGAACAAGTCTTCAGTTGCTTCACCCTCTTTAGTTGATGATCAACCTAAGATGAAGAAGAAATCATGTGAAGTATGTGGTTTGTTCAATCATCTTACAGATGATTGTTGGTACAAAAGAGGTTCCAAACTCAAACAAAAAGAAGAAATTAATGAGAAAATGGTAAAAATGAAAACTGAGTTTGAGACCACATTTGTATGAGCAACATCAAATCCTGTAACCCTTAAGTCCTCAAAGAAATCCAAAAATGAAGGGGTTAAACAGGTGACAGTTGAGAGTGCTCAGAAGAAGAAGGTGCAACATAGGAACTTATCAAACTCCACTGGCAATGTGTCTGATGAGCTTAAAGCTTTATCACAAAATCAGACACAGCTGGTAATGATGGTTCAACATCTGTTGGGTAGAGTTAACCAACTAGAAACTCCTATGTTGAAACCACAGAAAAGGAGGTCCAAGCCAAAGGACTCCTCTTCTACACCATCTTCTTCCTCTCAGGCTGTTGTTTCAAATAAACTTGTTAGTTTACCATCTATTGATGAGACCAGGCCCAAAACCAAAAAGGTTTGGGTCTCCAAAACTTACTGATTGTTTATTAATGCAGGGTTCTTCAACATGCCAAAGTAGCATCTGGTATGTAGACAGTGGGGGATCTATGCACATGACTGGGAACAGCTCTCTTCTTCATGACTACTCTCAAGGAAAGAAGGGATTTGTTTCTTTTGGCAATGATGCTAGGGGTTACATCATTGGTAAGGTTTTGTCTCTAATGGAGAAATCAAATTTGATGATGTTAATCATGTGGAAAATCTCAAGTACAATCTCTTGAGTGTCAGTCAAATGTGTGATAAAGGCCATGTTGCTCTTTTCACCAGTCAAAACTGTAGGATTCTGTCATCCAAAGTTTTGCACTTGATTGACAAGGTGTTGGATGATCACACTCTCCTGAGAGCCAACAGGACAGGAAGAGTGTATGCCTTAGATCTTTCCAAGAAAATAGATCTCAAAGGCAATCCTTGCCTATTTTCCAAAGCCTCTTCTCAAGAATCTAAACTGTGGCACAGAAGGCTTGGTCATGTTAATCTCAAAAACATGAATCAGCTTACCCACAATAGTTTAGTCAGAGGCTTACCAATAAAGGAGTTTCACTGTGATGAAACCTGCACTGCTTGTTTAAAAGGAAAACAGCACAAAGTCTCGTTCCCTCCTATTGAAGTGCCTAAGTCCACTGTCTGCTTGCAATTACTGCATATGGATCTATTTGGTCCTGTGAGAGTAATGAGCATGGCAAAGAAGAAATACTGTCTGGTAATTGTGGATGATTACTCCAGATTGTGTGGACTTTCTTTCTACATTCAAAGGATGAGGCTGCTCAGAAGATTATTCACTTTGTGTTGTATATTGAGAAGCAGTATTCCCTTCCAGTCAAGTGTATTAGGAGTGACAATGGAACTGAGTTCAGAAATCATACACTTGATGACTTCTATCTTTCAAGGGGATCAAAAGGCAGTTTATCATCCCAAGGACTCCAGAACAAAATGGAGTAGTGGAGAGAAAGAACAGGACCCTCATTGAAGCTGCAAGGTCCATGCTGGCTGACTCAGGTTTGCCACTAACCTTTTGGGCTGAAGCTGTCAACACAGCTTGCTATGTGCAAAATAGAGCTTTAGTAAATCAGAGGTTGATGAAGACTCCATATGAAGTTCTCCATCATTTGGCTCCTCTGATTTCATTTTTCAAAGCATTTGGGTGTCCCTGTTTTATTCTCAACACAAAGGATCAACTCCATAAATTTGATCCTAAGGTGGATGCAGGGTATTTTGTTGGTTATTCATCTACTTGCAAGGCATACAGAGTCTTCTACTGCAGAACAAAGATGGTTGAAGAAACTCTACATGTTAAGTTCAATGAATCTCCAAAGGACAAGATTCCATAAAGCCCTGTGGAGTTATTTGATTTGGACATACTGCAATATGTTCCTTATCAACTCCTGCTGTTGCTCCTGTCAACAGTTCACCACCTGGTGGTACTGCTGATGATGATGATGATTGCAGTACTCACCTCTTCAGGTTTAGTGATCAGCTGCCTGATTCAGCTAGACCTGATGTTCCTGTAGCTCCAGTAGCACCATCCACAACAAATGCTGATGAGATCTCTTCGAATTCAACTTCCTTTGACTTACCATCCACTGATTGGTTTCAAGGAAATGATTCACCATCACCATCTGTTCCTGCTGAGCCTGCTACAAACACTTGCACATATCTCATTGTGTATCAAGATCTGAAGAATCACCCTATGTCTCAAATCATTGGTGATATCACTGCTGGAGTATCAACAAGAAGTCAATTGTCAAATTTCTGCTTCTATGCTCTCTTCATCAGTCAGCAAGAGCCAAAGAATTATCACATTGCTTTAAAGGACAATGGATGGGTTGATGCCATGCAGCTTGAGCTTCTTCAGTTCAAGAAACAGCAAGTGTGGGAACTGGTTCCTCTACCTCCAGGTAAGTGTGCAATAGGCACTAAATGGGTGTTTAGGAACAAAACTGATGAAAATGGGCTTATTGTTAAGAACAAGGCCAGACTGGTTGTTCTGGGGTTTGCACAAGAAGAAGGTATTGATTATGATGAAACCTTTGCCCCTGTAGCCAGACTGGAAGCAATTTGATTGTTTTTAGCTTATGCTGCTTATCAAAACCTTAAAGTTTTTCAAATGGATGTCAAAAGTGCATTTTTGTATGGAAAATTAAAGAAGAGGTTTATGTGTGTCAACCTCCAGGCTTTGAGGACAATAAACATCCTAATTGGGTGTATAAGCTTGATAAGCCTCTTTATGGGTTAAAACAAGCTCCTAGAGCTTGGTATGAGACATTATCAAACTTTCTTCTGGAAAATAATTTCACTAGAGGCTCCATAGATAAGACTTTATTCATTAATAAGTTGGGCAGCATAATCTACTTGTTTAAATTTATGTAGATGATATCATTTTTGCATCCTCTGATCCAAAGTTGTGTGATGCCTTTACAAAGTTGATGCAACAGAAGTTTGAAATGAGTGCCATGGGAGAATTACAGTTCTTTCTGGGATTGCAAATCAAACAAAAGGCTGATGGAATTTTCATTCATCAGTCCAAATACACAAAAGATCTTTTGCAAAATTTTGATTTACAAAACTGTAAGCCTTGTTCTACTCCATATGCAGCACCACACAACTGGATACAGATCAGAAAGGTAAAGTGGTTGATGAAACACTTTACAGATGTATGATTGGGTCCTTGATGTATTTAACAGCTTCTAGACCAGATATTATGTTTGCTACATGTGTTTGTGCTAGATTTCAGGCTGCACCTAAAGAGTCTCATCTGATTGCAGTCAAGAGGATCTGTAGATATCTGCAAGGCACTCCATCTCTAGGTTTATGGTATTCTACTGGACATTCTGGTAAATTAGTTGCTTTTTCTGACAGTGACTATGCAGGGTGTAAGTTAACCAGGAAATCAACTTCTGGTGGATGTCAATTCTAGGCAACTGCTTGATTTCTTGGCAGAGCAAGAAACAGACCTCAGTTGCTACATCAACTGCTGAAGCAGAGTACATTGCAGCTGCAAGTTGTACATCTCAGGTACTCTGGCTTCAAAACCAACTTTTGGACTATGGCATTACAGAGACTAAGACTCCATTGTTAATGGATAGTGCTTCAGCTCTTTGCATTGTCAAAAATCCCGTCCAGCACTCTAGGACCAAACATATAGAGATCAGACATCATTTTATAAGGGATTGTTTTGAAAAAGGTCTGATTGATCCTAAGTTTGTGCCTAGTGCTAATGAGCTTGCAAACATTTTTACTAAGCCTTTGGATAGTTCAACTTTCCAAAACCTGGTGTTAAGGCTTGGTATGCTGCAGCTAGAATAAGTGACAACTACTGATGATCTTAGTAATAAGTACTGATGATCATTAGTAACTATGTCACATATAAGTACTGATGAGCTCTTTTACCCTCAGCAGTTTTTATAACTACTGAAGGCTAAATGTCTCACAAGTACTGAAGTACTTCATCTGTTCTAAACTACTGATGTAGTTATAACTACTGATGCAGCTACAACTACTGCAATCAGTAAAACAGATAAGTACTGATGTCCTATGAAACAACTGAAATCAGCCAAAAAGGCTGATGAATGTGTTGAGGACAGTATGAAACAGCTGACAAGCTAAGAATTGACGAAAACAGCTGAAGAGAACTTTTTCTTCAGTCGTTTCTACAACTGCTGTTTCATTCTAAACAACTGAAGCAAACCATGTCTTCAGTAGTTTTATAAGTACTGATGACTAATACCAAGTCTTCAGTTGTTTACAACAGCTGATGACAAAACCACTGTCCTCAGTAGTTTCATAACTACTGATGACAAACACCAAGTCCTCAGTTGTTTCAATCACCTGAAGTCAAAACCACGGTCTTCAGTAGTTTTCTAACCTCTGATGCCTAACACCACGACTTCAGCTGTTTCAACGTCTGAAAGGATAATACCATGTCAACGGTCGTTTAAAACTACTGATGACTAACACCACATCCTTCAGTCGTTTTCTTACCCGTACCCTATAAATATCCCTGACAATGGATGGGTTGATGCCATGCAGCTTGAGCTTCTTCAGTTCAAGAAACAGCAAGTGTGGGAACTGGTTCCTCTACCTCCAGGTAAGTGTGCAATAGGCACTAAATGGGTGTTTAGGAACAAAACTGATGAAAATAGGCTTATTGTTAAGAACAAGGCCAGACTGGTTGTTCAGGGGTTTGCACAAGAAGAAGGTATTGATTATGATGAAACCTTTGCCCCTGTAGCCAGACTGGAAGCAATTCGATTGGTTTTAACTTATGCTGCTTGTCAAAATCTTAAAGTTTTTCAAATGGATGTCAAAAGTGCATTTTTGTATGGAAAAATTAAAGAAGAAGTTTATGTATGTCAACCTCCGGGCTTTGAGGACAATAAACATCCTAATTGGGTGTATAAGCTTGATAAGGCTCTTTATAGGTTAAAACAAGCTCCTAGAGCCTGGTATGAGACATTATCAAACTTTCTTCTAGAAAATAATTTCACTAGAGGCTCCATAGATAAGACTTTATTCATTAAGAAAGCTGGGCAGCATAATCTACTTGTTCAAATTTATGTAGATGACATCATTTTTGCAACCTCTGATCCAAAGTTGTGTGATGCCTTTACAAAGTTGATGAAACAGAAGTTTGAAATGAGTGCCATGGGAGAGTTACAATTCTTTCTGGGGTTGCAAATCAAACAAAAGGCTGATGGAATTTTCATTCATCAGTCCAAATATACAAAAGATCTTTTGCAAAAGTTTGATTTACAAAACTGTAAGCCTTGTTCTACTCCCATATGCAGCACCACAAAATGGATACAGATCAGAAAGGTAAAGTGGTTGATGAAACACTTTACAGATGCATGATTGGGTCCTTGATGTATTTAACAGCTTCTAGACCAGATATTATGTTTGCTACATGTGTTTGTGCTAGATTTCAGGCTGCACCTAAAGAGTCTCATCTGATTGCAGTCAAGAGGATCTTTAGATATCTGCAAGGCACTCCATCTCTAGGTTTATGGTATTCTACTGGACATTCTGGTAAATTAGATGCTTTTTCTGACAGTGACTATGCAGGGTGTAAGTTAACCAGGAAATCAACTTCTGGTGGATGTCAATTCCTAGGCAACTGCTTGATTTCTTGGCAGAGCAAGAAACAGACCTCAGTTGCTACATCAACTGCTGAAGCAGAGTACATTGCAGCTGCAAGTTGTACATCTCAGGTACTCTGGCTTCAAAACCAACTTTTGGACTATGGCATTACAGAGACTAAGACTCCATTGTTAATGGATAGTGCTTCAGCTCTTTGCATTGTCAAAAATCCAGTCCAGCACTCTAGGACCAAACATATAGAGATCAGACATCATTTTATAAGGGATGTTTTGAAAAAGGTTTGATTGATCCTAACTTTGTGCCTAGTGCTGATGAGCTTGCAGACATTTTTACTAAGCCTTTGGATAGTTCAACTTTCCAAAACCTGGTGTTAAGGCTTGGTATGCTGCAGCTAGAATAAGTGACAACTACTGATGATCTTAGTAATAAGTACTGATGATCATTAGTAACTATGTCACATATAAGTACTGATGAGCTCTTTTACCCTCAGCAGTTTTTATAACTACTGAAGGCTAAATGTCTCACAAGTACTGAAGTACTTCATCTGTTCTAAACTACTGATGTAGTTACAACTACTGATGCAGCTACAACTACTGCAATCAGTAAAAACAGATAAGTACTGATGTCCTATGAAACAACTGAAATCAGCCAAAAAGGCTGATGAATGTGTTGAGGACAGTATGAAACAGCTGACAAGCTAAGAATTGACGAAAACAGCTGAAGAGAACTTTCTCTTCAGTCGTTTCTACAACTGCTGTTTCATTCTAAACAACTGAAGCAAAACCATGTCTTCAGTAGTTTTATAAGTACTGATGACTAATACCAAGTCTTCAGTTGTTTACAACAGCTGATGACAAAACCACTGTCCTCAGTAGTTTCATAACTACTGATGACAAACACCAAGTCCTCAGTTGTTTCAATCATCTGAAGTCAAAACCACGGTCTTCAGTAGTTTTCTAACTTCTGATGCCTAACACCACGACTTCAGATGTTTCAACGTCTGAAAGGATAATACCATGTCAACGGTCGTTTAAAACTACTGATGACTAACACACATCCTTCAGTCGTTTTCTTACCCGTACCCTATAAATATCCCTGACCTAAGTCCTCAATGCTTCATCTTCTTCAAACCTAACGTTCCTCTCCAAAACTTCCCTCTTCTCAATGGCGTCCATGCAAATTAAACCGCGACACAACTGTGTTGCCTACCTTATAAATCGCCTATCTGGACTAAGTTCGATACTGCTATCGATCTTATGGTTCAGTCCCAATACAATACGGCATTTCTTCTGAATCCCGTACTACATGCCGAATCCCTTCAACAATTTTGGATGAACGTTACTATTACCACTGGGGAGAACAACACACCATCTCTCCAGTCGGTCGTCAATAACAAAGAAGTAGTCATCACTCCTGCAGTTATCCGCCAAATTCTTCATCTGGATGATGCTATCTCTCCTGCTGGATATCCGAAGGCACCACAGATCTATCCTTTGCCCAACATGGATATCAAGGCAATCTCAGTGCCTCCACTATCCTGAAGAAACACTTTAATGACGCTGAGCGCCTAATTTTTCACATGGTGAATGTATGTTTGGCTCCTAAGACGTCGTCTTGGGATCAAATGTCGACAAAATGGCAGCAGGTAATGTATTATATTCTTGAGCAACAACCGCTAAACTTTTCAGAAATAATATTTTCGGAGCTCAAGGACATGGCTCAAAAACTAACTGCCAACCGTTGGATACTATATCCACGGTTCATAATGGCCATCATTACAAACCAGCTTAATGCTGAGGGACTGGTTGGCTTGGGAGTCCCTGCTACGGCTGTTCTGCCGGAAGTATACTCCCGGCACAACTCTGACCAGACACTAAAAATGGCTGCCAAGCTGCGAAAACCCACGCAGCTGGAACCCACAGCCACCACCTCCAAATCAAAAGTCCCCACCAAACCCACCAAAAAGAACCCAAAACGGCTACTCAGGGAATTGAGTCCCCTGAGGATGCCCCTGCAACACAAACGCAGGATATATCCACTAGTCCAAACCCCCTAGTGGATACAATGACTCTTCCAGCCATAGCCGCTCAGGCTTCCTCTCAGCAGGAGCCTGCAGCAACCACACAAGGGGTACCTCCATATCTGGGATCTTCCTCACTTGAGAGGATTGCCATTGAAGAGCACAACCTCCCCAGGTGCACACTGCTTCTATCCCTTCACCCCAAACAACCGCCCCTCACAGCCCAACTTTAATAGTTGCACAAGTGCTGACTCAACTGCACTCCTCACCCCCTCCCCAGAAACCACTTACTACTGGGAACACCTCTACAATTGAGGGGGAGGAACACAGTGCACTTGAGAACCCACAGCACAGGGGTTTACCACTTCTATCTCCTAGTGTAGACAAGGAGCTTAGAATATCTAGTGAGGCTGCCACCTCCTCTGACTCAGCACATGATCAGAATGAGGCTGGTAACATTGCTAAGACCTCACTAGAGGCAACAGCTGATGATGGACATTGTCCTGAGGCTGGAAGTCCTCAGTACCAAGCACAAGGGGCACATGCAACAACTGGTCTACACCCAGTGCATGTAAATCCTGCTCTAAGCAGGAGGTCAGATGATTCAGCTTCGGTTGATGATGACCTGGGCTTTTTCTATGATGTTCTTGCCCAGAACACAATCCTTGAAGAGAAAGTCAGTAGGCTGCAAAACCTACTTGACCAACTCTCACAAGGAGAAAGACCATCTGCCTCTACCAACCCACAGATGGCACCTTCACCTGAAGGTTCCCCAAACACTGAGCCACTCCAAACTCAACCACCTGCCTCTGCTTCAGGCCCTATTTCTCAGGAACAGAACCCTCCTGAGCAAATAGGTGTTGTACTTCACAATTCCCTCCCTCTCATCACACCCATAATCACTGATATTGTGACTAAAGCCATTGATGAGAGGCTTTCCTCAATTTTACAACCCTTGATTGATGCTGCTGTACAAAAGACTCTTTCTGCGGTACAAACCCCTTCCTCCAATGCATCCAAAAAGGGGGAGAGTACTGCAGTGAAAGAAAAGAAGAGGAAAAGAATAGAGGAAAAGAAGGAAGAGAAGCAAGCCCAAGAGGAGGAGAAAGAAAAGCAACCTCTGCTCACTTACAAGCGAAAGAAAAGTGCTGATGATCATACTGCTGAAGACAAATCCTTGGAGGAGCTGGTAAAAGAAGCTGACACTACACACAGCCGATCCATGGATAAAATAATTGAACAACTCTTCAGGCAGGGGTTTGATACAGCCACATTGGATAGTGAGATCAGAAGGTTGGATGTCCAAGAGATTCAGACCCGATGGGCTGGGTATGATGCTCTGGAAAAAGAGATTGGAAATAATGATCCGCTTTATTGCAAAATACTTAGGAAGATCGTTAATGGAGATTCGCGCGTGGACCAGGGACAGTATTCTGGCTATAGCCACCAGAATCTGTCTGTCTGAGCAATTCAACAAAGGGATTATTGTGGAAGCCCTTGATGAGGCTGGGGCTGGTAAAAGGTTAGAGATGGCTAAACTCACAAAGGCGAAACTAACTACAAAGATGCTAGATCAACCTTCCCTTCCACCCACTCAAACAGATCCTATCCCTCAAATCTCCCAACCAATCTCTAAGCCAAAATCCAAACATCCTCATTCTTCAAAACCAACTCCTTCACCAACCCAACCATCATCCAGTGATGCACCCAGAAGGAGGAGAAGGGTGCTGAGGATGGAAGAAGAAGACGAAGAGGAGGATGAAGATGATAGTCTGCCACTCTCTGCTGTTCTAAAGCTGCCAAAACCCCGAAGTCAACCCATGATCACACCTGACTCTCAGAGGGAAATGGTCAGAGTCAAGATAGAAGAAGAAGAACAGCAGAAACAGCACGATGAGCAACTGTTGAAGATGGTTGACAAGGAATTTCCTCAGTCATCATCTATTCAAGCCATGAAAGGGCATGCTCAAAGGCTGTACACTCTCAGGCACACTTTTCAGTATCAGAAGGAGAGAGTGAGAGTATGGCCAGACCCCAGGGTGAGTTCTAGAATCCATAAAAGAACTATTCCACACAGATACAATGGCCAGGTACGAAAAACAATAGATTCTACCATCATGTTGGCCATTGTAGTCTCACCTTGGGAAATCATTGATGAATTCAAGAAAGCTCACCAAGCAAAGAAGACCCCTCAAGCTTTACTAGAAAACAAGATGATTAAGAAGGGGTTGGTATATAAAAAGCTTGAAGACATCCAGAAGAATGAGCTCCAGTTACTCCTTGAAGGCAACCATCCTGATGAATTTGTATATAGGGAGGTAACTACGGTGGAGCTGAAAAATGGCAGGACCATGAAGTACTTATCAGAGTACTATGGTCCAGAGTTCTTCTTCGAAGGAGGAGTAGAAGAACTCTCTCAGGAGGAACAAGTTGTTCTCCTTGAGGCCTATGTTCGAGAGTCATACAGACTCATTATAGGGAAGTAAATCTCATGAATGGGATAACAACTCTGTGTCCAGTTCCCCAACACAGAGTTCCCATTCATACCCTGCCAAACAAATATCTGAGATTTCTTCCCAGGCCGGAGCTTACATGGGTCATCTTCTCTACTGATCAAGAAGGAAAAAGACCAACACTTTGCCAACAATAAGTGGGATAATGAATAATTTAGAGGTTTTGGCTGCATTGGTTCAGGGGGAGTTTGTTGGACCAAAAGAACCAATGAGCCAAGATCAGAAAAACCTCTAACTCCCACATGGTATCACAACAACTGCTGAAAGCCTCATCAGCAGTTTGACAAGTGCTGAAGACTTCAACAGCTGAAGATCAAGTGCGGAAGACTTCAACAGCTGAAGAACTAAAGTGCTGAAGTACAACAGCTGAAGAACACAAGTGCTGAAGCTGAAAGACCAAAGTACTGAAGTACAACAGCTGAAGAGTTTACAAGTGCTGAAGATCAACAACTGATGTACAAAGTCTGAAGACAAAGACTGAATACATCAGCTGATGATATCTACTGAAGTCATCAGCTAATGAAACATCTGAAGGTCAAAGTCTGAAGATCAAGTACTGAAGCCTCAGTAGTTTGTCACAACTGCTGAAGAGTACTTCTTCAGTAGTTGTGATATCAGTAGTTTTATATTTCTAGTTTCAGTAGTTTTATGTTTCAGTAGTTTTGTAAAACGACTGAAGAGCTTGTTCTTCAGTTGTTGTAGTTTCAGTAGTTTCTAATCAGTAGTTTTATATTCTGTACTTAACACTCTGATATGTTCTCAGTAGTTGTGAACATTTCAGTAGTTTGTTAAGAGTTAGTTATTTTTGTATTAGATCTGCCAGTTGTCACTTTCCGTGATAACAGCAGTGATTGTTGCACTCTATATAAGGAGTGACAACCTATTGTAATAATGTGAATGATGGGATGATATGAATGATTTGATTAGAAATATTCTATATCTATAAACATTCCTTGAATCAGAAATATATATTCTCTCACTATAACCGTATGTGCTCTTAATGCATACAAGTATCGATTACTTGCTACAATTTGTCTAATTCATGTTCGTATTCCGCTGCTTTGAACTCTAATACATCAAACTTGTGATCGCTGATCCTGTCAGGCATGTCATAGTCACTAGTCAAAATGCAATCTGCCTTTTGACTCTTCAATTGATTTTGATTTGTGTCTAGTCAATTGTATCCAGTTGGCCTTCAAAGTATGGCTGACTGTAGGGTGTAGTATATGTATCTCAACTACTTGTAACTTTCTAGTGTGCTTTGTAACACTTGTAATAGAACTTGAGAAAGCAATATACTGCAATCTTGAAAACTATCTATTGTGTATCTTGTTATCTTGTTCTATCTCATATTTACTTGTGTTCTTAGTGTCATTATGTAGAGAATATATAAAGAGGCTAATGTAACTCAAACATCCAAACTCTATCCTGCATGCTGCATAAGTGCATATGACGAAGAATGCTTCGGAAGTTTTGCACATGCAACCGAAAATAATCTAAGTGTAAAATCTTCCGAAGCCAAGACCAATATCTTCCAAAGCCAAATATGAAGTCTTCCAAAGCTTCAGAGACAAAGTCTTTGAAGCTCAACTCTTGAAGATAGATTTCTTTTGAAGACTTTTAGTAACATGCTTTATATGATGTACTTTTCCACAAAATTGGACCATTTTCCGCTACAACTCTGTAAAGTCACCAACTTACATGAGTTGGTGAAAAGGTCCATGCTTTTGGTAAATGTACATTGAGGTCTTGAGTCTGTAACTTTCTACTTCATGTACTTTATCCTTTTTCTAATAGATAAGGTTGTGAGCTATGGCATGTCATAGTTACTAGTCAAAAGGCAATCTGCCTTTTGACTCTATAATTGATTTTGTTTTATGTCTAGTCATTTGTATCTAGTTGGCCTTCATAGTATGGCCGGCTATAGGATGTAGTATAAGTATCTTATTTTCTTGTAACTTTCCCTTATGCTTTATAACACTTGTAATAGGACTTTGAGAAAGCAATATACTGCAATCTTGAAAACCATACTCTTGTGTATTTTTCTCTTGTGTTCTGTCTCTTAATTAATTGTGTTCTTAGTGTCTTTTACTAGTGGTTAATCCAGTTCACTTTTTGATAAAGTTTAGTTATTCACTTTTTGTGTTGTTGTATTGTAAGTGAACCCCCTTCATCAGTCCTACATTTGGTATTAGAGCATTTCAGGCTCTTGATATAAGATCTCACCATCTTAAGATCCGTCAAACACACAAATACCTCAACTTTTCAAATGGCAGCCATTTTCAAGACTGATACGGAAACTAGTACCATAAACAAGTCCCCACTGATCATTCTTGATGACTTTGATACATGGTGCCTGAGAATGGAAGGTTTCATCAAGTCTCTACACTCAAGAATGTGAGAGTCTGTTGAGAATGGTCCTTACATACCAAGCACCCCCTCTGCAACTGGTGCTGGTATGATCCCCAAGGTTGTGGCAAACAACTCTGATGAAGACAGGAAGAGAGTAGAGATAGATAGAAAAGCCATGACAACCCTTCAGACTGCCCTTCCAAACTCTATATACAGAGGTTTCAAAAAATGCAAAACAGCTAAACAACTGTGGAAAACAAGAAGGAGAACAAGAAGGATCTCCTGAAGCAGCAGTTTGAAAACTTCACCTTCAAAACAAGTGAAACCATGATTCAGCAATACTTCAGGTATGTTGAGATTATGGATACCCTTGTGGATGGAGAAGTTCCTCTTGAGAACAAGGACATTTAAGGAAGTTGATGTCCTCACTTCCTAGGCAGTGGTCACACTAATGTATGGTGATCAAAAGGACTGAAAAACTCAAAACTCTCACTCTGATAGAGTTATATGGGATTCTCAATGGCAACCAGATGGAGATGAACATGCAAGGTTCATCTGGCAACTCCAACAATCAAATGGGTTCAACCCTACATGTGCTTGAAAGGGATAGCATAGAACCCCAACATCATCTCATATGCTACCCTAACAACTCACCAAAAGTTCCTTTCATCACCTTCCCAGAGACAGCAAGGGAGAACTACACTCAAGGAAGCCCATTCCAAGAGACAAATTCTTCTCAAGCCTTTGTGTCTTTTGATGAAAGTTGTGGCAGCTTTCTTTTCACCCTTGAAGACCTAGACTGTATCCATCCAAATGATCTGGAGTACATGGAGATAGTCCAGCAGATGGCTCTTCTCACTCACAGAGCCAAGAAGTTGTACAAGCAGACTGGAAGGAAGTTTCCAAGCAATGCAACCAATGGAAAGTTTGGCCTAGACAAGGGCAAAGTCAAGTGTTACAACTTTAACTTGATGGGCCACTTTGCTAGGGAGTGTAAGGAACCTGAACAAATGGTGGCCAAACACAGTCCAGACCTAACTACACTAACAAAGCTCCTCAGAATGAGAAGACAAAGCAGCAGGCTGCTATTGCAGTTGAAGATGGAGGCTTTAATTGGAGCTTTCAGGTGTAAGATGCTTCTCCAAATCAAGCACTGATGGCAGATCATGATGAAGCCGAGGTATTGGAATATCTTTGTACCCCTGAATGCATTGCTAAAGTTAATAGATACAGGTCCTATAACTTGGAGATAAGATCTAATCTTGAGTCCTTAAACATTTTAAAGCTGATTTTAGAAAATCTGAAAATGATTATAAACTGAAGATAGAGGACTTAGAGAAAACTATTTAAGTTCTAAAACATGAGCATACAGATTTTAGGACTCAAATCAAGGATCTCATAACCAAGCTAAATGAGTGCCAGGCTGAGCTTGTGATCAGCAAAGCCAGGGTAAACAAGTGTATTCTTGAAGAAGAGACTTTCAAGAATATGATATCCTCATCCCTGCATAAGAAGGTGTGCTATCAAAACAAACAGGGACTAGGATCAAATGAGATAGCTCCTCCACACACAATCTTGTCTTTAAGATCTCCTAGGTGTGGAACTTGTGAAGATGAGCTTCCTCTCATAGATCCTTTGAGTGAAGAGGATGAGAAAGTGATAGTGAAGAATTCCCCTGAGAAGAGTGAAGATGAGGATTCTAAGAAAGGCCACTATCCTTTTGAGGAGAAGAAGACTGTGATGACCAAGTCAATGAGAAAGAACTTGATCAGGAAGAGCAAAAGAAAAGCAAGGAAGGCTCAAGAGATCAAGGCTACTTTAGACTCCAAGCAGAAGCAAGTTTTTATCTCTGCAGGTTTTGAAGTAGTAAAGACTGAAGACATCAACCTAAACACTTCTGCTAAGAGTTTTGGTTCTTGTTCAAATCATCTTAGTACGAAGAAGAAGACTGATCTGCTGTGTACCACTGCTACATAATCTGGACCATCAAACTCCAATTTTGTTCCCACCAAAAAGGATTGTTTCAGCACCTACAAAGATGAGGGTGGAGAAGAGATGTGACCAAAGTCAGTCTTATTCCTAGCAAAAGGCTCTTGGGAAGAAGAAAATGGAGTGTGTTATATGTGAGAGCACTACTATCTTGCTAAGGATTCTCCATATAATCCTAAAGGTACTCTTCACATGATCAATCCAAGGACTTCCAAGAGTTCTAAGAAGATTCAAGCTTCGGAAGGAAAATCTGTTTCCTTCAGAAGCTCCAATTCTAAGAAGAAGGCAAGTGGAAAATTACCTTCGGAAGAAAAGTTGGTCTTGAAGGAAGGGATACTTCCGAAGCACTAAAGTCTGCTGCAGTGTTTGTAGAATCTTCCGAAGGTTCAGTCATCAAAACTTCTAAAGTATCAAAAGCTTCCGAAATGTTGAAGGTCAAGTCCAAGACTCCAAAGGTGGTGTGGAATTCTAAGAAAGACCAAGTGACTAAAAACTTTCCATCAACCACAGCTCAAGATCCGCCTAGCACAACCATAGGATCTATTACTTTTGCATTACCTTTTGTTTCACTTAGTGAGCCCAAGATAAGTAAGGCTTGGGTTCCAAATGTACCTAATCATCTTCTTTGTGCAGGGACAGCATAAGACAAAAAAAATGTCTGGATCATTGATAGTGGTTGTTCCAGGTGCATGACAGGCAATAGGTCACTACTCCAGAACTTTGAAAGGATTGATGTAGGGCCAGCTACTTTTGGAGGAGATGAAGGTGGTTACATTTCTGGAAGGGGCAAGGTCACAAATGGTAAGCTCAGCATTGTAAAGGTAAACTGTGTCAAGGAGCTTGGGTACAATCTTCTAAGTGTATCCCAATTTTGTGATCAGAGTCATAACATGCTCTTTACTGAGCATGAGTGCATTTTTCTCAAGCCTGGGGTGATCATTCTGCTTAGAGCCCCCAAGAAAGGGAACATGTACAACATGGATTCACAAGAAACATCTCCCTCTCGAGAAGTTTCATGCTTTATGTCTAAAGCAAATAGTGATGAGTCTTTCCTATGGCATAAAAGAATGTGCCATGTAAACTTTAAGAATATGAATAAACTTATTAAGAATGATTTGGTAACTGAAATGCCAAAGAAAGAGTTTACAAGTGATGACCATTGTGTTGCATGCCTGAAAGGGAAGAAACACAAGGTATCTCACAAGCCTAACAAAAGGAACTCCATCACTACTCCCCTACACTTGTTACTTATGGATCTCTTTGGCCCCACCAGTGTAATGAGTCTAGAAAGGACCTCTTACTGTTTGGTGATCACAGATGACTTTACAAGATTCACTTGGGTCTTTTTCCATAGAACTAAAGATGAGACTCCTGAGATTCTAAACAGTTTGATCTTGAAGATTGAGAATCAATCTGATCACAATGTCAAAATCATAAGATATGATTAGGGAACTGAATTCAAGAACCAAATCCTTGATACATTTTGTGATGAAAAGGTATTACAAGACAATACAGTGCTCCCAGGACTCCTCAGCAAAATGGTGTTGCTAAGAGGAGAAACATGACACTGATTAAAGCTGCAAGAACCAAGTTGTCTGACCCTAAGTTGCCCATCACCTTCTGGGTTGAGGCAGTCAACATTGCCTGCTATGTGCAGAACAGAGAGTAGTTAGGACTCATGGCAAGACTCCTTATGAACTTTGGCACAAGAAGAAACCTTTCATTGGTTTTCTCAAGTCATTTGGATGTCCTTGCACAATCTGGAATACCAAAGATCAAATTGCCAAGTTTGCTGAGAAATCAGATAATGGGCACTTCATTGGATAACTTTCCCAATAAGGCTTACAGAGTATACAACTCAGAACTAGAATTGGTGAGGAGTCAACCAATATGACTTCCAATGAAAAACACCCTGTATAGTTGGTTTTGGTCCTGATTGGCTATTTGATCATGATTTGGTTACCAACTATTTTAACAAATCTTCTGAGACTGTTTCAGGATTTACAGAAAAATTAAACACAGGTGATCCTGATCCAAGATTTGAGCTGAGAAGACCTTCAAGTAATACATCTTCAGCTCTAGTTGGAACTACTTCCGTAAATGAGGTTTCTATCAACACTACAATGACAAATTTAGCTGATACATCTGGGATGCCTTCAAATTCCAGCTCAGAGGCTCCACAACCAAATAAAGATGCCTCATATGTAGAAGAAAACAATAGAGGTGGTGACAGTGATCAGGAGTTTCTTGATGCTAATAACCACTCCATAGATGATAACATTAATGATGTCACACACTACTTGGATCACGTTTCTCTTGATAAGTGTGTGATGTGGTGGGATAAACATCTATGCCAGATCTAATTTCTCTAATTTAGATCTCTCTCAACAACTTGTTGTGATCCCTCAGCTAAGGATCCACAAATATCATTGGAGATGTTATCACATGGGTAAGAACAAGAGGACAAACTCATGAAGCATATGTTTGTCTTCACTCTTGTTTCTTATCCCAGATAGAGCCAAAGAAAGTTGATGAGGCTTTGAATGATGGAAGTTGGGTTGAAGCTATGCAATAGGAGCTGCTTTAATTTAAAAGGCAGAAAGTTTGGAACCTTTGTCCTCTTCGTCATAGAAAGACTACCATTGAAACCAAACGGGTGTTTAGGAACAAGAAGGATGATAGAGGCATTATCATCAAGAACAACGCTAGACTAGTTGTTTAAAGGTACACACAAGAAGAAGGGATTGACTACACTGATGTCTTTGCTCATGTAGCAAGACTAGAAGCTGTTAGGATATTCCTGGCATTTGCTGCATCCAAGAACTTCAAGGTCTTTCAAATTGATGTAAAGTGTGCTTTTCTTTATGGAGTGATTAACGAAGAGGTGTATGTCAAACAACCACCTGCTTTTGTAGATCCTGATCATCCTGATTATGTCTGCAATGGATGGGGAGAAGGCACTGTCTGCCATAGTGCATGGGAGAACCGTCTTCATCACTCTGGCCATCATCAACATGCATCTTCAGCTGGATGATGAAGAAGGTGAGGTATTCTTACCAAAGGAAGCTGTCAATCATTCTTTTGAGCAGATGGGCTATGAGGGAGACTACTCCGTAAAGACCTTTAGGAAAGGGAAGCTCTCATCCCAGTGGAGATTCCTGCTCCATGTGGTCATCCACAGCTTATCACACAAGCATGGTGGATGGGACCAGATTCCTGAGGATCTCTCCTTCATTATCCATGGAATGATTCAGGGGGTAAAGTTCAGGTATTCTTAATTTGTTTATACTATTTACTTGCAAACTTGGACTTCTTAGAATATTACATGTTTCCTACATATGTCCAGTATATTTTTAATTGTGAACTAGGCTCACAGTTAAGGGGAACATGTAACATTCTTAAAATGGGACAGATGAAGACCGACATCTTTAAAATACTAAGAAAGCCCATTGTTGGCTTCTCTGGGGTAGAAACAGCCCTAGTCCCAAAAATGTTAGAGCTCATTGCTCAAGGTGACAACCTAGCAGCACCAGCAAGAGTGTAACCCACACCTTCTACTTCCCAACCACTCAAACAGCTACAAATCACCCTCACCTATGAAAGAAGATCCAAACGAACCCCTACTCAAGCTATTTAGTTTGTGCAGGTCCCTATACACTCACCCATACATGATTAAGTGGACACTGGACCTCCCACTTCTCCTGAGGAGTAGACCACTCTGATCTCTTCAAGGATCAGTGTTGAGGTTCCTCATGCTAAGCCTGATGAGCTCATTAGCCACCTCTCCCAAACTGCCTTAAGCCATCACTCTGAGTCTCAACACTCATGTGATCAACCTTTACGGGACAGTTACCATCCCCGGCCTTTAGATCTCAATCAACCTATCCCCAACCTTGACTTCTATACTGATGAAGATCTAGGTTTTGGTGAGTACCATGATTCTCTCTTGTTTTCCCCTACTCAAAGAGAGATGAGTGCCCCTAAGTCTCCTACTTCTAGCCCACATCATTCACCTACAACTGAGGTGGACACTTCTGAACATGTTTAGGATGTCCATATGGAAGAGGCTCTCACTTTTGTAAGTGATTACATCATTAAGACCTCAACCATGGCAACTCAGCCCACTGACATCTCAACTAAGATTTCCAGTGAGCAGAGGAAATCCAACAGCCAAGAACCTGAAGTTGGTGATGAGAGTGAGGACTTTGGTCCAATCATATTATCCCCCAATGATTTTTCTCATAAAGATGAGGGAAATTTAAGACTAAAGATGCAAAAACTATCTCAAACATGCACCTATTTAGTCTCCAAGGTCAGTCACTTTGAATCTCAAGTGACTACCTTGCAGAACAGGGTCAATGATCAGCAACTTGAGATTGCATATCTTAAGGAACAACTAGCTAGGAGACCTTTAAGAGGAGCTCAACCAGGACACAAGAACCTGTGGATGTGATTGACCTAACTCCTGGCTCACCTATGCAAGTGGGTGATGCTACCAAAAAGGGGGGAGAAAGTCACTACAATCACAGAACCTGGGAGTTCTTCAAGGAGAATGGACACTAAGGACTTACCATCCTCACTTGCAATTGTACCTTCTCTGCAACTTCCTCAAGTTCACATTGATGTGGACTACATAGAATCCTTCATACAGTGTCTGTTTGAGGAAGGGATACCAAGGGCGATGTCATCTCCACCAACTTCCAATCACATCATTGGAAAGAAGAGCCCTAATAATCATGAAAGTTCAAGGACAGTAAGAGATCTTCAATTTTCAAACCTTGAACTATTATGATAGTCTGGATTTAGTCAACATGTCACTTGTCACTCCAAGCCAATCAAGACAAGCTGACAAGTTGGCTCAAAGAATCCAAGACCGGATCACTGCAGAGTTCAGCATTAGAAGAAGACTGTGGGAATCAGGCAATGTCATCGGTCAACTAGATGTTGAGGCAAACCTAAGATTAGCTTTATAGGGGAAACCTTGAATGAAGGCCTAGTGACAGAACTTGAGAGCCCAGTCTTATCACCAACAACTTCTGCAGAGATCAATGCCCTTTTTGAGACACCTACTGGTGAAGGTGCTTCTCAACCTCTCTCTAGCCAGAGCTTAGAAGGTACATCAAGCAATGAAGGCCAAAGCTCTCTCCATCCTGAGTCACAAAGGTCTGTGAGTGACAAAGGGAAAAGAAAAATAACTTCTCAGGATTTGAGGAGGAGAAGAGAGAGAGGAAAAGGAAGTTGAGAGAAGAAAGTTCCTTTACTGAGTCTTCAAGACTCATGGAGTCTACTATTAGAGCTGCCCCCAGACCAGATACTCAAAATGATGAGTTAAGGGCAGTCAGGAAAAACTATCTACAGACAAGGAACTATGACATAGATAGTGTCATCTCTCTTCCTTGGAAGAGTTAAATGAACTGGTTGACCTAGAAAGGTCAAGGGAGAAGAAGGAGGCAGAAGATGCAGAGCTTCTAATACAAATCAAAGAAAACAGAAGAAAAAAAAGATTGTACAAGCATGTGCCTACCCTATCCTCAGTTCAAGAAAGTCCTACACAAGAGGATATGGTTCTACAAGAACCTCAGATAGATAAAGAAGAAGATAGGATCAAGATGATCAACTACCTGAGTGCCACATACCTCTATCAGGTAGAAGCACTTCTTCCTTATCCTATGACTATGTTAAGTTTGAGTATCTCAAACAACTTGATCTTGAGATAGTCAAGGATAGAAAGACAACTAAAAGGAAGCTAAGGGAAGAAGTTGCCAAGTCAAGAGCCATCATCTAGAAGAATATGAAAAAGTCTGCTGACAGGTAGAGGATGATGAGCTTCTTGAAACTGTATGGATTCTCTGGAAGGAGACTTGGCCCCATGTCTCTATCCACTATGGATTAGCATATCAGGGTGATCAAGAAGCAGATCAAGAGTGGAGAGCTGGTTGACTTAAATTCCCCTCCAAGTCAAGCCCCACCTAAAGTGGAGGTTAAGGATGAACAATCAGAGACAACACAACCCGGACCTCCTGCTAAATCTCAGCAAGCTTCATCTTCTGATCTACAGCAGGGTCAATCTCACTCTCAATCTGAACCTATGAGAGTCGAAGACCCAACTAAGAAAGACAATGAAGATCAATCTGGTATTGTAGGCCAGTCTTCTCAGTTAAAAGTTGTAAAGGGAAAGAAAAAGATGGCTTCTAAACCAAAGCCAAAGAAAAAGAAGACTACATCCTTTTCTGAACCTCAGGATGAGTCAGAACATCCTAAAGATGTGCAGCCAGAGGATGTTACATCAACTCCAATTCAAACAGCTCCTCTAGCATCGAGAACACCCATCTTGTCCTAGACATACACCACAAATCCGGAAAGATGGCATGTCATTAGAGATCAAGGCACTGAAGACATCTACACTTGGCAAGACATGTTTCAGTTGCCTCTGCATGATCTCTTTGACATGAGAAGACATTATGACAGTTTGAGGGATCTGATCACCTCATGAAGAAAGGAATGGTGATCATCCTAATGAGGACTATTGATATCTGAAGTCTACTAAGTGTTTTGGTAGCGTCAGTCTAGGGGGAGTTTGTAGAGAATATATGAAGAGGTTGATGCAACTCAAACATCCAAAGTCTATCATGCATGTTGCATAAGTGCATTGTAGAAGAATGCTTCAAATGTTTTACACATACAACAGAAAATACTCTAACTGCAAAATCTTCTGAAGCCAAGACCAATATCTTACGAAGCCAAAGATGAAGTCTTCCGAAGCTTTAGAGACAAAGTCTTTGAAGCTCAACTTTTGAAGACAGATTTCTTCTGAAGACTTTTAGTAACCTACTTTATTTGATGTGCTTTTCCATAAAGTTGGACCCCTTTCCACTGCAACTCTGTAAAGTCACCAACTTACATGAGTTGGTGAAAAGGTCCATGCTTTTGGTAACTGTACATTGAGGTCTTGAGTTTGTAACTTTCTACTTCATGTACTTTATCCTTTTTGTAATAGATAAGGATGTGAGCTATGGCATGTCATAGTCACTAGTCAAAAGACAATTTGTCTTTTGACTCTACAATTGATTTTGATTTGTGTCTGGTCAAATGTATCCAGCTGGCCTTCATAGTATGGCTAGCTGTAGGATGTAGTATAAGTATCTCATGTTCTTATAACTTTCCTTTATGCTTTGTAACACTTGTAATAGAACTTTAAGAAAGCAATATACTACAATCTTGAAAACCATACTCTTGTGTATTTTTCTCTTATGTTCTGTCTCTTAATTACTAGTGTTCTTAGTGTCTTTTACTTGTGGTTAATCCAGTTCCCTATTTGATAAAGTTTAGTTGTTTTCCTCTTTGCGTTGTTGTATAGTAAGTGAACCCCCTTCGCCGATCTTGCACATTACTTGAGGTTAACCAGTTTCACTGTCTGATTAAGTTGAGTGTTCTTAAGCAACTCTCCTCTTTGTGTTATTGTGTTGTATTTTCATACCCTACAACGGTCCTGCACAAATCAATCCAATCAAGAATTGATAAACCCAACAATAGTCAATAACTTCATAAGATAATTCAATCAAAGACAGTTCTTCATAACAAGAAAAACCAAAATAGAAACATTAAGTTTTGATGAAGTTCAAAAGATAATGCGGGTAACTGCATTTGTTAATGCAGGTTAAGGTAACCCATGCATATAACCAATGCAGCTAACTGTGTTATGTCAAAGTGAAACTAATGTGGACAAAGAGTTTACTCTACCGCATTGGTGTCTAAAGTGAAACTAATACAGACAAAGAGTTTACTCTACCGCATTGGTGTCTAAAAAGTATAAATGAAAAGTTTGAAGTGTCAAAAACCTATGCGGAACAAAAGTATTCTAACGCATTTGTCAATGCAGATAATATTTTCATTCCCGCATTTGTTTTTACTCATCTGTACTTGTGGATATGTGTAACATCAATACTTTACATGTACTTTCTAAAATGAATAAACAAGTGCTTAATCTCTTCTGACACCATGGATGATGATCAAGTAAATGTGGAAAGTTTACTCTGCCGCATTTGCTACAGTGAGCAAATGTTGATCAACTTTGATCAACCACATTTGCTACAGTGAGTAAATGCTGAACAACTTTGATCAACCACATTTGCTATAGTGATCAAATGCTAATTAACTTTGTTCTTCCACATTTGCAACAGTGCACAAATGCGGATAGCCAAAATCTTACGGGTTCCACTTCTGTATTTGCTATAGTACACAAATGCGCATGACCAAATTCTTAAGTTTTCCACTTCTGAATTTGCTATAGTACACAAATACGCATGACCAAATTCTGTAGCAAGGTTAAGAATTTGGAGCAAGCTGGAGTACTACCTTGACCCTAATGTACCTGATCATGTCACTATAGTAGTACTCCAGAATTCAGAGCATGAGCTACTCCACTAACATTATGGAGCTTGCCCCAGGTAAGATTACTACTGTAGTGACATGGTTACCTTGACCCTAATGTACCTAATGTAGAAGGTCTTAGACACATTATCAGATTCATTTCTACTGCAAGAGTAGCTCATGCCATCACAGTTAGACCTGTTATTTATGAGAGATTCATAAGGTCTTTCTGGAGTACTACTGTAGTGATAAGTGTAGATGGTGAGAAGACTCTGTCAGGAAGAATTAATGATGACCATTCTCTGTCCAGCACTAAACAAACTGTGAGACAATGTCTACAGTTTTGTGATGATGCAAACACCCCACTTGAGCTTGAAGATGATGAAATTACTACCTTCTTTGCCAACATTGGTTATGAAAGAATGGAGGTTCCTGATCCACCTCTATCAATATTGTTTGTCAAAAAGGAAGACATGATGGAATGATATTCCAGTAATCATGTACCCAAGGTTCCTACAATGTCTCATTAACGAAGCATTCCCTAACATTGTACCTGAAGGACTTGCTTTGGATATCCCTCATTATGATGCCAAGTCCTACATGTACATCAAAAAGAGAGATCCAAGGAACTTCTATAGTGGAGCCCATTCTCCTCTGTTACCCTGGATGCTTCAATAGATCAATCTTGAAGAACAAGTTAAGGAATAGGAAGCTCCTTTTGATGAGCCAATTCAAGAAGAAGAACCAGCTGCTCATGATCACCAAACTCTGCTGAGCATGATGGAGAAAGAGATGAAAGGCAAAGGTCAGTGTCACCCCATGTTGATGTAGGGGGTGATCTTCACATTGGACCTCATGTTCATGATATGGCATCACCATTTGTACCCTCACCATTACCATCACCTCACAGATCACCAATTACTTCACCTCATATATCACATATCCCATCACCTAAAGCACAACCTATTACTTCTCCACAGATATCTCCAATCCATCATTCACCCATCTTACCTGCTTAAACATCCCTATTTACTATAGAGCCTGTTGAGTTTGGTGATTCTACTAGCTCTTCAGAGAAATCCAAATCATCATCTGATAAGGACAATCATCCTAGCCAAGTGCCTATAAGTTACTTCTAAGGCTGCTCCTTCAGAAAGTTATGTTGAATCTGGAGTCAACAAACCATATAAGAAGGATGAGTTAATTTTAGAACTTATGCAAAAGGTAGCCAAGATGGAAAGATTACTCAACAGAAGATCTAGAATTATTCAAGACAGACTTCTGGAGCTTGATAAGAAGGATAATGAGTTGAAAGAGGTGAAAGAAAAATATGAGGAAGAAAAGAAAGAAAAAGAAAAAGAGATTGATAATGTAAAAGTTGCTCTTCAACAATCTAGAGATGAGATTAGTGGTCATGTGGACACTTTATCCATTTAGAAAATCGCTATGGAAGAGCAAGAAGAATTGATTGAAGAACAGGCTGACATCATTATCAACTTGCAAAACCAGATTGAAACCCTAAACAAAAGAGTATCTGAGCTAGAAATACTGGTTGAAATCAAAAGGGAAGTTAAAGCAGAAGTGAGAAAAGTTAATGAGAAAAGAACTGGTGTTAGTAAGAAAGAAGCTGCTTCTGAGAGCTCACTAGGAGAGAGTAGTGATGACTCTCCTGCTAAATGTATAAGATTCTCTGAAACTAAAAGGGAGAAGAGACAAGCAAGACAAAGCATGATGAGTCTAGCTTGGAAATGGTAGTTTACTTAGAGAAAATAGTTGATATTCACACTGAAGAGGCTGAATTCAGTGACATGATTAAAGCTCTAGATAGCTTAACAGTTGAAAATTTATCATTGATGATGATTTTTGAGACTTCATAGTTGATCAGAGGACTATTGCTGAACCTATAGTTGTTATTCCTCAATCTCTTGTCCCTCGTGAGAAGGAATTGAGCATGCAACTAGTGCATGTTGTATCTCTCACTGAAGAACAAAAGGAGTTGATTAATAGACTATGTGAAGAGCAACAAGAGAAAGAAGAACCAGTTGCTTCTATTCATGAACCAGAACAATCAAAGGCTAAAAAATTCCCTCAAGAAGCTGAACAACCTGAAACCGCTTCTGGTCCATCAATGCAAACATATACCAGAAGGAGGAAGTACTTAATAGAGAAGCTAAGGGAAAATGCCAATAGTAGAAGAAGAACCAATCAAGAAAAGTAAAAAAAGGATGATCCTAGAAGCCTTGCATCTATTGCTGAATTTTTGGAAGAACATGAACAGGTCGAAGCTCAACTAAAAAGAAGGCTGATTTTGTAGACCTTGAAGAAGGAGAAATGAGGGTGGCTATATGGTTGATGAACCAATAGCAGTTGATACCCCTATGCAGGAGGAAAAAATATGTTCAAGAAATGGTTGAAAAGGCACAAACTGATGATCTAATGGTGAAAGCCATGTTCCTAATCAAACATGGATATGGCCAAGATGAAGTGTTTGTTATGACCTATGAGGGAATGAAGGTTAAAGTAGAGAAATTAAACAAGATGTTGGACCCCACAAATGAGACTAAGTATGAAAAGACTCTTTCTCCCAAAGCTAATGTGCCCAAACTATCATCCTTGAAAAGGCAAACATCTACTCCTCATTCATTATAACCTGATCCCTACAATATGTCTGATAGGGAAATGAAGGATTATCTCTCCAGTTAAGGGTTCACAAAGAGAAAGCTTTGAAACATGAAGAAAAATTCCCTAGGGGCTGCCATCCTTAGTTTGAATAATGAGAAGAAAGAAAGGCTTAAGACACTGGAAGAAGATATTGTCAGTAAGAAGCCTTGAACCAGAGTGTCAGTTCTAGACATGTAGCTCACCTATAGAGATCATGACTCTTTGGCACCTGTTTTACACAGATATCCTGAGTGGTTTGAAGAGCCTTCACAATTGAAACATCAAAAAGGTCTGACCACTGCAGAGATGATTAAAGGTGTGTCTACTCACAAAGGCAATACTTATCAGAAGATTATTAGTTAGAAGCACGATAGTGACTGAAACATGTTTATGGTCAAAAGGATCTCAGGGCTAGCACAATTCTTTAAAGAGTACTCTGCTCTTGTAAATGCCCTGGAGATTCATGACTTGAAGGAACTAGCCAATTTGGAATTGATAAACCTTAAGGCTATGTTCAGGGGGTATGATTTTGAAGAGATATTAATAATGTTCAAAAAAACTGACAACTTCAAATCTCTGAAGGCTATATGTATGAGGAAAGACAGATCCTTTGTCAACACACCTGAAAAGAAAAGGACTAAACAAGCAGAAGAAGTTGTGTTTCTAGAGTTAAAAGTGAAACCAACTAAGTCTTTAAAGAGAAAGATGGTGTCTCGCACTCATTCATCCACTCCGATTTCTAATGTTTATTATGATGAGAAGACTTCTGAGCTACCAATTGAGAGAAAATTGGGAGGAAAGGAAGGTGTAGAGATTAGACTGTTTAGTGATATGAGGTGAGGCTACTTGAGTGTAATGATATGTATTATTTGTGATGGTTGTCCAGTTGTGAGCCTCCCGGGAATAGGGCCTTACACCAAGATAGGTCTTTGAGTACCATACAATCATGAGACTTTAGTTCTTCACTATTGTATGTGATGTTATGTGTCACATGCTGCTATCTACATATCAAGTAAGAATATTGTCAGTCTTTATGAGTGGAAAATAACTCAAGTGAAGAAATAAACTAATGCACTATTATTTCTCATGTGTTGGTCATGTATGATACAAACTTTTTTGTTATTTATAAAAAATGAATGTTTTGTGTGATAACTTGATTTGAATGAGTGTATTTTGATAAGAAACTTGGACTTGGATAAAATCAAGTTTGTTTAAAATTATTGTTTGATTCATAGTTGATCATACCAAGTGGCTGAACTAGAAATTAGACTCTTGTTGAATCAAATGGTTTGTGAAAAGGTCAGCCAATTGATTGTCTGTATAAACCTTGATAAACATTTTTAGACCCTTTTCTAAGCAATCTCTTAGAAAAAGTGATATCTGATATCTATGTGTTTGGTTTTCGAATGTTGAACAGGATTGTTAGTGATAAACATGGCATCAAAATTATCTATATGTATGGGTGTTTTCAGAAAATTAAAGCCATAATCAAGCACTTGAAAGCAACATCCAAAAGCAACTATATATTCTACTTTAGCTCTTGACACAAATACATGTGTTTGTTTCTGGAACTTCCATGAGATCAATCTTGATCCTAGAAACTAACATCCTCATGTTGTGTATTTTCTGTTTTGATGGCATCCACCATAATCATTGTCTGTGTATGCATATAAAAAGAATTTTCCATTTTTAGGATACCACAAACCCAATTTTGGTTTGCCTTTTAAGTATGTAAGATTCTTTTTACTGCATTAATGTGTGCTTCTTTAGGATCCGGTTGATATTTGGCACACATGCAAACTGCATACAAGATGTCTAGCCTGCTTATTGTTAGGTACATCAGGGAGCCTATCATAGATCTGTAGTGCTTTTAATCAACTGATGAGCCTTCTAAATCTAGGTCAAACTTCAATCCAGTTGAAAATGGTGTTTTGCTTAATGTGTAGTGAGTCATATTGTATTTCTTTAATATTGAATACACATATTTGCTTTGGTTGATGAATATTTCTTTATAGATCATTGAACTTGTAGTCCAAGAAAGAATGTGATTTCTCCCCTTGAGCTCATTTGGAATGTTGATTGCATAAGCGCCTCAAACTCTCTATAAAGTTAGATGTTGGTGGAGCCAAAAATGATGTCATCCACATAGAATTGAACAATAAGCAAGTGTTGTCCTTTTCTCCTAAGGAATAATGTCTGATCAATCTTTCCTTTTGTTTCCCCATTCTATAGCAGAAACTTGGATAAAGTTTCATACTACTTCCTAGGTGCTTGCTGAACCATACATAGCTTTATCTAACTTGCAGACTATGTGAGGAAATTTGGGATCTTCAAACCCCAGTGATTGAGCTACATATACCTCTTATCTATCTTTCCATAGAGGAATGCACATTTGACATCCATTTGGAAGACAGTGAAATTCTTTGAGGATGTATATGCAAGGAACACTCTGATTGCCTTTAGTCCGGCTACATGAGCAAAGACATCAACATAATCAATGCCTTCCTTTTGAGTGTATCCTTAAGCAATAAGCTTAGCTTTGTTTCTGATGACAATCCCTCTATCATTTATCTTGTTTCTGAATAGCCATCTTGTCCCAATGGCATATTGACTTTCAAGGAGGTCAACTAGCTGCCAAACCTCTTGCTTTTTGAATTACTATAGTTCCTCTTGCATTGCTTTTATCCAATTATTGTCTTTGAGTGCTTCAGTGATGTTTTTGGGTACTGTTAGTGATAGAAAACAAGCAAACATTAGATGTACTAGTTTGACTTGTCAAACTGATATTAATGTCACCTATAATATTCTCTAAAGGAGGATACTCATGAGCTCTTGTGGTTTCAATATGATCAACATGAATAACTGATTCAAGATTGTTTATTGTTTGTTATGTTGTTAATGGATGGGCAAAGGTATTTGAAGCAGTTGGATTATTTGTTTATGAGGATTCATTGAATGTTTGTGGTAAATGATGAAAGAAATCTAGGATTTTATTATCATGATGTGTGTCAAGTAATGAATGATAGTCATCATCTTCTTCAAAAGTGTCTGGATGTTGTAACCTTGTTTGTTTGCTTGGTTGAGGGTCATCAAAAGGTTGTGGTTGATTGATCACTAGTGTTGATGATGATGGACTGAGTGTTGATGTTTATCTGGATGTGGTTGTTTGATCTTGAGGAGGTGTAACTATTGTACTTGAAGGAGCGGTGTTTGTTCTCCTTGCAGGATCATCAGTTAAAGGAATAACATTTGTTGGAGGATGTACCATTGGATATTGAATATCTTCTTTTGTACTTGAAACATCAAAGTAAGATGTGTCAAATGATTTTGATAGTGTCTTACTATCAAACAACCAGTCTAATCCAATGACTTTCTTTGTGAAAGAATGTTCATTAAAAACAACATCTATTGTTTATTCCACAATATTTAATCTTGTAATGTATACTTTATAAGATTTTGAGTTTCTAGAATATCCAACAAAGAGTCCTCCATCTGCTTTTGGAGCAAACTTTGATAATGTTCTCTAGTGTTTAATATTGACACTAAACACCAAATGCTTTTAGAAAGCCAATAAATGGTTTTCTTTAGTGATTAATGTTCTCTTTTAAATGTCTTAAGCATTGATATGGGTGCTTCTATTAATTTTCTATTTCTCCTTTCAGCGACTCCATTTTGCTGAGGAATTCTTGCTACCTGTATTGATGACTTATCCCTTTCTCTACACAAAAAGAAGAAATGAAGTTATCCTTAAATTCAAATTAATTATCACGTCTTAAAGATTTAACTTTAAGATCCAATTGATTCTTAATCTTATTTATAAATGATTTGATAATTTCTGTTGTTTTTTACTTGTGTAGTATAAAGAAAACCTAGGTGAATCTGGAATAGTCATCTACTATTACAAGACAATATTGCTTCTTTCCTATGCATAGGATGTTTGTTGGACCAAATAAGTTCATGTGAAGCAATTTGAGTGGTGTGCTATTAGAGTTTACAATTTTGACTTATGGGACACTTTGTGTTGTTTGCCTTTCACACTTGCAGTGTAGTGGTCTATATAGAAGAATTATTTTTATGGTAAATCTATTAATAAGTATCCTTTTACAAGATTATGCATTCTATTAAAATTTGAGTGACCCAATCGTCTATGCCATAATGGGAAACATATTTCATTGATTTTGATAATAAACATGTTTTAGGGGTTGATGCTGAAATAGTGTTCATATCAACAATGTATGTGTTGCTTTGATGAGGTGTTTTCAAAAGGATACACTCTTTAGGAATTTTAAAACCCATCTTGAGGGTGTAGAATTTGATGGAGTCAAACAAGGTTGCATATCCCTTATCACATATTTGGGATGCACTAAGAAGATTGAACTAGAGATTAGAGTAGTAGTTGACATTTTCAAAGCTTATCAACCCATTCGATAATGTTCCTTCTCCTATAATCTTTCCATCTATTTTATCACCTCCAAAGGCTACATTTCCTCCATGCTTCAAAGGAGGGAACAATTGACAGTTATTTGTGGGGAGCATCCACTATCAACATACCATATGTTGTCGGGCCTTCTTTGGTGTCCATGCATAAGTAAGGAAATTTGTTAGAGGGCGCAACCCAAGCCAAGATGGTCTTGGGTTTATAGTCATTTCCCATACCATATATTTCTTTTAGTATGACATTTTTGATGGTTTAGATGTTCTTAATACACTAGATTCCCATTGTGTTTGTTTAGCTCTATCTGGAGAAGTGCTATGAGCTGTTCTACTTAGAGAGCTAATGTAAGATGTGCCTCTGCTTTGAGACTTATGTCTCTTTTTTGTTTTAATCTTGTAATAAAATGTTTTATCATTATTCAATGTAACTTTAGTGTGAGGATTTTGTCTTGGTGCTCCTCCTTTGTTCTTATTAGGAACAACTGAATGTTTCTAATTTGATTTCTCGACTGGATTTTGTTTTGTTTGCTTTTTTTTCTTGTTGAAAAAGCAATTTGTAGTGCTATGATTTTTTCTTTCACAAATTGAAAAATAATTATGAAACTAACATGATTTTTTACTATGATTGTTCATGTTACAATACTTGTAGTACTTGCCATATTTATGCTTCTCTGTAGTGTGTGTGTATTGATCACACCACTCATAATAGGACAAATTTGTAGTACTCGGTTTGTTAGAAACTTTTGATTTTAAATTTGATTTCAAAGGCTTTTCAATAGTTGCAATTGGTTGTTTTGACTGAATAAAGATTTTTCCTTTCACTTTGTTGGTTTGTTTGATGAAAGGCATGGAAGATTCATTCTTTCTACACCCGAGCAAAGATCAAAAACTTGTGTCTGCTTTGTTTGTTTGATTGTTGTATCAACCAGACTTGAAACCTTTTTGGTTTTATTAATTGGTTGATTTGACTCATCATACAAAAAGTCCTCATCATCTTCATTAGTTGTTTATTCATAATACTCATTGTTTTCTCCTTGATAAAAATATGTTGATTTGATTTGTGATGGTGCTTGACATTTCACAAATTTTATCAAAGGTGTTTTGTATATTAATAATGATTCGGATGATGATGATGGTTTGGAGTCATTAGTGATGTCATGTGGATCAAGAGACTCCCTTTGTTTGGTTGTCATGGAATCAAGAAGTGGAATATATATGTCATTATAAGGTGGATTGACCTTATTGTATCCAAATCATAAAGGGTCTTTAAAGCCCTATGTTGAGCAAGAAGTTCGTCAAACTTCTTACTGCTCACTTCAAATTTCTAAAGTTTCACTTCAGTTTCAGTTTGAAATGTTTTTGACCAAGTCAATCATTCAGAGAGCTGCCCTATTTGAGCTACAACTGTTAACTTTTCAGACATAAGTTTGTCTATATCATTTTTAAGTGTCAGTACTTTAATTTCATATTATTTTTGCTCTGTTTTTAAATTGTCATTTAAAATGGTTGTTTCAACATTTTCTTTGAAAGTTCTGCTCTCTGTATCTAGTGGCTTCGTCAATGCATGCTTGTTTACAAAGATTCTCCTTTAAATCTTTCGGGATTTTAGAGATTTTATCCTCTATATTTGCGATGATGGAATGGCCAAGAGATTGGATCTCTACCTCATACATACTCCAATCATATTCACCATCTTATTTGATTATGAATGCAGATTATTTTTAATGTTTGTTAGGGAAGCACGAATACTAATGGGTGGTGCTATCTGTCTGGTTGAGTGATAGCAACTGGTTGTTTGTGTTTGTTGGGTGTTTTTGTCGGCTCTAGGTTGTTGACATTCTATTGAAAAGTGACCATATAGTTGACAGTTGTAGCATCTCGCTTTGGTTTTATCAAAAGCAATCTTTGTTTTCTTATCTTTACATAAACCCGTGTTCCTTTGTAAGAACCTCTTGGATCTGTATGCTATAATTACCATTGACCATTGAAGATCCCTTTCTTTAACCATATCAGGTGGCATTTCATCTAAGTCTTGTTGTATGATTTGAGAAGGAGTGAGGTTGGCTCCTAAATAAGCTTCAAAGCATGTTGAGAAGGCTACAATATCTATTTTTTGTTCCTCACTTTGCAGAATGATTGTTAGTGAATCCATTGTGAATGTTTTGAGTCTTTGCTGGTTATTGTTTTGCTAGAGCTAGAAGCTTATGCATGTTGTTTGCTTTGAGGTGTAGCTTCATGGGAAGCATGTACACCAATCTTTTTGGACTTTTTTTTGTTCTGAGATGATTTAGGAGCAGAAATGAAATGAAGTTTTTGCTGGAATCCAAGAATACTTCATCTTCCTCCTCACGGTGCAAGTCAGGAAAACACTGTTTGTTTGTTGCATTTCCTTGAATTTGTAAGATTCAACATGTCTGATTGTACTGTTGTTTCTGGATCTTTCATCTAACTCCAATCCCTCTACTTTGGCAATAAGAGCATCTTATGACAATGCTTCTAGATCCAATGTTGCTTTCATTAGAGATACTAACTGAGTCCACCTCTTTGGAAGTGTATGCAACGTCTTTTTGTTAATCTCCATAGATTCATATTTGAGACCATAAACTATCATTTTATTTACCAATTCAACAAATCTATGAAGTTTTTCTAGTATGGATTACCCTTGAACATGATGGAAGGTTTCATATTAAGTTCTTAATTTTTCTTTTTTGATTTCTCCTATTTCATCACTTCCTTCACACAGGTTTTGAAGAACCTTCCATAAATCATTGAATTTTTTTAAGTTTTCTACTCTTGTTAAAATCTCAAATGGTAAGGTCACAACCAAGAAGCTATAAGCCTTCATGTCTGTTTTTTTGACCTTGTTGAGTTCATCACAAGCTACACGTTTTAAGCTAAACAGTTTTTGTATGTTATATTCTGGACCAAGAGTCACAGGAATGTATAGTCCCTCAGTTATAGATGTCCATAGATCCGGGTCTTGGAAAATGATTCAATTTCTGAACATGATTTTCCATTGTTTGAAGTTTGCCTTGTTTTTGAGTCTTGGTGGTTTGAGACCATTGTTTGAACGTGAAATTTCGTAAGATGTTTGAGTTAAATTTTAAATTTTGTTTAATTTAAATATTATTTATGAAAATTTGTTTGTTGATTTAGCTCGGTGGTAACTTTAATTATCTTAAGGCCATTAGGATTTTTTGTTAATTAAGTCACTTTTAATTTGACTTACCAAATAAAAGAAATTAATTAATTGATATTAGTTAATGCCCTAGGTGATGTCCATGTTAAATTCTCGATTAAAGGATATATTTTGTTTGAGGATGTCAATCAATCAAAAACCCTCAATGATGTAAGTCAACAAAAGTCAAAACCCTAAAAACAAATAATATGTTTTCAAAAGTTAACTTTTTGGATCAAAAAGTGACTTTTTCAAAATTTTAAAAGAAGATTATGTTTCTTCTTAGATTTTAATGATGAACTAACATAAATACCGCAGATTTTGAATGTTTATTAATGATCAAAAACTAGGGTTTATCTTAGGGTTTTGATGACGGCTGTAGTGTTCTTCACAAAATCAACAATTTGTTTGTTGATTGAAGAGAAAAAACCTGATTTAATTGAGTATTCACTTGAATATCATGATTTTTAAACACTTTGTAAGATTCAAAATGTTCAAGCTAATGTTTGTTTGATGAAAACTTGATGAAACAATACTCGATTGACTGTTTTATCAAAAACCCTTAGAACCGACGAGGTTTTTAAGGTTTCTTGATGATTCTGTTTTGAAAAATAGTGTTTAAATATCGTTTAGAACTTTATCAACAATAAATCTTCTACAAAATGCTGACAATAGATTAATGAATCATGTTTTATGCATTTGTTGAATATTTGGAGTAGAAGAATGGTTTGTGAAGATTTTGAGCTCAAAAATTGTATGTTATAAAGATAATGAACAACGGATGTCATTGCATTGAATAAGAGGACAAAAAATCAGTGTTTGATTTAAGCCAAGGCTCTAATACAACCTGATGAAATCCAGATAGAGGGTTTGAAGTGGATTTCCCCAAGTCTTTCCTGCACGCATGCAAAATAGACCAAGTCTTTCCTGCACGCATGCACTTAGTGCAAAGTAGAAGTTGCTTTAGAAGTTTTACACCTGCATCAAAAATATTCGAAGTGTAAAATCTTCTGAAGCCAAGACCAATATATTCCAAAGCCAAAAGTGAAGTTTTCCAAAGCTTCAAAGACAAAGTCTCCCAAAGCCTGAGAAGTGAATACAGATTTCTTTTGAAGACTCTGAGGAACATTCTTTCTCTGATGTACTTTTCATAAAGCTAACCAACTTTCTACTACAACTCTGAAGACTCAGCAACTTATACAAGTTGGTGAATGGTCCATGGTTTTTATAACTTTACATTAAGGTCTTAAGTCTCTAACTTTTCACTTTATGTACTTTTGTTGTTTTTGTAATATATTAGGATGTGAGCTATGGCATGTCATAGTCACTAGTCAAAAGACAAATTTGCCTTTTAATTCTACATTGATTTTGTTGTCTAGATCAATGTTTCTAGCTGACCTTCTAAGTATGATCGGATTTAGGATGTAGTATAAAGTATCTCAAATCCTTGTATCTTTTTCTTATGCTTTGTATCACTTGTAATAGAACATGAGAAGCAATATACTACAATATTGAAAACCAATATCTTTGTTGTTCGTAAGTTTTTGTCTCTTGTTTACTTGTATTCATAGTATCATAATCAAGTCTTGGTTCCCTATTTGATCTGTCAAGTGTTCTAACACTATCCTCATTATGAGACTAAGTGTATTGACCATCCCTTAAATGGTCCTGCAATTGGTATCAAAGCATTCCAGGCTTTTGATTGTAAGATCTCACCATCTTATATCCCTTAAAATACCTAAAAACTCAATTGGCCGCTCTCACAAAGGCTGCTATGGAAACTGGAACCATGACAAAGTCCTCATGATCACTCCTGAAGACTTTGATACTTGGTGTCAAAGAATTGAAAGGCTTTATCAAGTCTCGAGACTCCAAGATATGGGAATCTATTGTCTTTGGACCTTGCATACCAAGCACATCTTCAGCTACTACTAGGGGTGGTATGATTCCAATGGAAGTGGCTGGCTATTCTAAAGAAGATACAAAGAGAATAGACATAGATCAGAAAGCCATGACTACCCTCCAAACTGATCTTCCAAACTCCAAATACAAGGGATTCAAAAATGCAAAACTTCTAAGCAGGATGCACAGAAGCTCGTGTTTGAGGGGTCCACTGAAGCAAAATAGAACAAGGACCTCTTGAAGTAGCAGTATGTGAACGTCACCCTAAAAACAACTGAAATCATACTCAACAATACTTCAAGTATTTTGAGACTGTGGATACTCTAATGAAATTACTGGCCACTTTCACTTCACCCTTGAAGATCTTGACAATATCCATCAAGGTGATCTGGAGTACATGGAGATAGTTCAACAAATGGCTCGTCTCACTCGTACAGCCAAGAAGTTTTACATGAGGACAGGGAGTAAGTTTCCTAGCAATATAACCAATGGAAAATTTAGGCTGGACAACAACAAGGTGAAATGTTACAACTGTAACCAAATAGGACACTTTTCTAGAGAATGCAAGGTACCAAGTACAAGTGATGACCAAGCACAAACCATACCAAACTACACTAATAGAGCCAACCAGAATATGAAGCCAAAGCAGTAAGTTGTAGTTGCTATTGAAGAAGGAGGCTTTGAATGGAGCTTTCAGGTGGAAGATGCATCTTAAAATCTAGCACTAATGGCTGACCATGATGAAGCCAAGGTATTGGAACATCTCTATACACCTGAATATATTGCTAAAGTTAACAGATATAGGTCCTATAACTTATAGATATGATCTAGTATTGAGTCTTTAAATATCTTAAAATCTAATTTCAAAAGAGCTGAAAATGATTATAAACTTAAAATAGAAGATTTAGAGAAAATCATTTCAACTCTTAAACATGAGTACACCAATTATAGGACTCAAATCAAAGATCTTATCCATAAGTTAACGTAATACTAGGCTGAGCTTGTGATCAGCAAAGCCAGGACAGAATTTGAATACCAAAGACCAAATAGCCAAATTTGATGAGAAAACAGATGATGGACACTTTATTGGATACTTTTCTTAAGCTAAGTCTTATAGAGTATACAATCTCGGAACTAGAGTAGTTGAGGAGTCAACCAATGTGAGTTTCAATGAGCACACTCCTAGTGTGAAAGGTTATGGTCCTGATTGGTAATTTGATGTTGGTTTAATTACCAACTATTTTAACAAATCTCGTGAGAATGTTTTAGGGTCCACAAATATCATATCAACTAGTGATCCTAAACCAAGATTTGAGCTGAGAAGAGCATCAAATTATGCTACTTTGGCCCCAGTTGTAACTAACATTGCAGATGGAGTTCCTATTAGCACAACCATGTCAAATTCAACTAATACATCAAAGGTTCCACTAAATTCCAGCTCAGAGGCATAGCACTCAAATGGAGGAGCTTCAAATGTGGAAAAAAATGGTGGTGGTGACAGTGATCAAGAGTTTCTTGATGCTAACAACCACTCCATTGAAGACAACATAAATGAAGTCACACACTCATTGCATCAAGTCCCTCTTGATAAGTGTGCTAATGTGGTGGGAGATACTTAAATGCCTGATGTAAATTTTTCTAATTTAGATCTCTCTAAGCAACTTGTTGTGATCCCTCAACTCAAGATCCACAGGTCTTACCCCAACACAAACATCAAGTGTGTTCTTTTTATATGGGGTGATTGATATAGAGGTTTATGTCAAACAACCACCTAGTTTTTTTAGATCCTAATCATCCTGATTATGTCTACAAGCTTGATAAAACTCTTTATGGGCTGCACCAAGCTCCAAGAAAGTAGTATGAGACTTTATCTTAATATTTCTATCAGCATAGCTACAAAAGGGGTACTATAGATGGAACTTTCTTCATCAATGGAACAAGGAATGACTTAATGTTATTTCAAGTATATGTATATAACATTATCTTTGGGTTAACTAATCCAAAGCTTTCTAAAGACTTTGAGAAGCTGGTGAAGAATAGATTTGAGATAAGTGCCATGGGGGAACTTAATTTTGTTTTAGGAATTCAAGTGAAGAAAGTTGACAGTAGCATCTTCATAAGTCAATCAAGGTATGTACAAGACATACAAGATTCAACATGACTGACTATAAGATTGTAAAGACACTCATAGCTAGAAACCATTCCCTTGGACCAGACATGGAGGGGGAATGTGTAGATGAACACCTTTACAGGGCTATGATTGGGTCTCTTATGTATATTATAGCTAGATGGCCTGATATCATGTTTGCCACATGTATTTGTGCACGATATCAAACCAACCCCTAGTCATTATTAAGAGGATATAAGATACCTCAAAGGTGCTACTACATTAGGTCTCTTGTATCCAAACAACTCTGACTTCAACTTATATGAATATATAGATCATGACTATGGTGACTTTAATATGAATGAAAAGTCTACATCTGGGGGTTGTCAATTTCTTGGTGGAAGGATTGTCTCATGGCAGTGCAAGAAACAATCCTATGTCTGCATGAACTGCTAAAGCTAAATACATTGTTGTTGCTAGTTGTTGTGCACAAGTGTTTTGGATTCAGAATCAGATGCTAGATTATGGATTCAACTTCAAAGAGACTCTCATCCACATAGACAATAACCATGCCATCTCTATTACATAGAATCCTATACAACACTCAAGGACAAAATACATCAACATCAGGTATTATTTAATTAGAGATAATCAAAGTTTACATAAATGAACAATATGCAAATCAGTTTACCAAACCTTTTGATGAACAGGTATTTAAATATCTTATATTAGCTATTGGGATGATTAACTTTGAGTAGATTTTCTTTAAACTTAATTCATATTATTTCTAAAATCTGTGTATCCTAAGTTGTCTATTTCATTACCATCATAAGCCCTTGTTTACTTTGGAAGAAAAAAAACTTTTAAAATTTTATCTCTTAGATTATCTAAAATTTTGATATTTTTACTTTGGAAGATATTTTCTTACCTTTGGAAGAAAATTATGTCATCAAAAACAAATAGATACTTATTTCAACTTACCTTAGGAAGAAAATTTTCAAATATCTTCAAAAGCATAAACGACTATAACTAATATGTTTTTGAAAAACAATTTTAGTCCGAAAGCAATTTTAATATATCTTCCGAAGCAAAATTCTCTATAATCTTTGAAATTTCTTCTGAAGCCATTTTAGCTTCAGAAGCTTTTAATAAAACTTTCAAAGAGAAAATACCTTCAGAAGATTTTTTACTTCTAAGAAAACTACCTTTCCGGGCACCTTTTCAAGAGGTGGTACCGACATCCAGATTTCAAAGTTTATCATTTTTCATAAACTTTGTCTCAAATCCAATTCATATAAATATACCAAACGGTTCCCCCTCTTTCACTCTCTTCTTCATCTGCAAACACTTCTAAACATAAATTCACCCAAAACCGACTTTGTTCTTATCTTCCTTCACCTTTAAGCTTTCTTAAATGGCCAACCTTAACCGTAGAAACAACCCTAATTTCTCCATATAACTCCACAGGTAGTACAATCAGGTTGCCCTGTTAGACTTTGAGAAAGATTCTAATTATTCAAAGGTTTGTCATTTCTTTCTCTGTCTAAGTACTTCACCTCCCTTACCATTGATCCTCCATTATATGAGAGTCAACTTTTGTAATTTTTGAAGACTTGTCAAGAGGTCATTATTGATTAGGAGAAGGCATTGTCTGCACAGTGCAAGGGAGGACAATCTTCATCACTCCAGCCACCATAAACACACATCTTTAGTTGTATCATATAGAAGGTGAATTGTCCTTTCCTAAAGTTGTTGTTAACCATTCCTTTGAGTGGATGGGCTATGATGGAGATTTCTCTATAAAGACCTCTAGAATACCTCAGTGGAAGTACCTACTTCACGCGGTTATCAACAGCTTGTCCAACAAGCATCGAGGATGGGACTAGATTCCTGAAGATCTCTCCTTCATAGTTCATGGGATGGTTCATGGGGTCAAGTTCAGGTACTCATAATTTTGGTATATCAATTTTATTGTTAACTTAGAATCCTTAGAGTATTATACATTCTCTAGATATGTTCAACACATTCTCAACTATGAATTGGGCTCATAGTTGATGGGAATACGTGATATTCTTAAATTGGGATAGATGAAGCCTGACATCTTGGAAACCATAAAGAAACCAACTGTTGGCTTCTTTAGGGTTGAAACAACCCTTGTCTCAAAAATGTTAGAGTTCATTGCTCAGGTGACAACCTAGCAACACAAACTAGTGTTAAACCCACACCTTTTACTTCTCAACCACCAATACAACCACAAATACTCCTTACCTACCAAAGAAAATTCAAATGAACCCTTGCTCAAGCTAGTAACCTTGTATGGACCCCCATATCACAACCCATACAGGAAGAAGTGGACATTGGAGCTCCCACTTCTCCTGAGGAACAAACCACTTCGATCTTACAAAGAATCACTACTGGTGTTCCTCATGCTCACCCTAATAAGCTCATACCCAAACAGCCTTAAGCCTTCACTCAGAGTCTTAAAACTCTAGTGAACAACCTTCAGCGGATAGTTACCATCCCAAACCTCTTCATCTCTATCAACCAATACCAAACCTAGAATTCTATAATGATGAAGATATGGAATTTAGTGAGTACCATGATCCTCTCTACTGCTCCCCTACTCAAAGAGATATAAGTACTCATGTCTCTCTGTTGTCTAGCACACATCATTCCCCCATCACTGAGGTGGATCTCTGTAACACCGGTTATTTAAAAAGACAAGAAATGAAGAATAAAAAGAAAGAAAAGCAATAAAGTCCAAGTGGAGGGACTAAAAGTGTCCAAAAGGACAAAACTTTGAAAAAGTTGGTGTAAAGGTGGGCATGGCCACCCACCCTCATTTCACATCACCATTTTCACTCGGTTTTAGAGAGAGAGAGAGCAGAGAAACTCTCGGTTGAAGAAAGAAGAAGAAGAGAAAGCGAATTCAAGGTAAGAATTCAAGGTTTTATGTATCTATGACGGGTTTTGGTCCTGGTTGTATGCATATGTGCTTATGTGTTTGTGTATGTGCTCGGGTGTGTGTGTGTGTGTTTGGTGTTTTTTTAGGTGTTCGAACTCATTACAAGCGGGTTAGAAAGGAAGAAACACCCAAGTTGCATCAGGTGAGTTCTAGACCCCGGCTTTTACTTGTTTTAAACTATCTTTGGGGCTGAAAATGTATTAAAACGATTTTCAAAACTTATGTATGTTTACCCGTATGTAATGTGCATGATTGGATGTTGATTCTTGAATGCTTATAGGTTGTTCATGTTTAGAATAGCCACATTAAGCTTAGAACAGATGGGTTTGATGATTGGATTTGAAAACATACTGGAAAACATGTTGAACAGAAGGTCCATGCACCTAGATAAGGCTCATGCGCCTGAATTTGCCTTAGAAAGGTTTAAGTGTAATCCATGCGCCTGAACAGTGGTCCATGAGCCTAGAAATTTAGTCGGGCGACTAAGTGTAGGTCCATGCGCCCTAATAGTGCCCATGCGCCCAAGTGGCTCATGCGCCTAAGTGTCCATGCGTCCGAATTATCCATGCGTCTAAGTGTTCATACGCACATATAGTGCCCATGCGCCTGAATAGTTCATGCGCCTAAAGTGATAAATGCTTAAGTGTTGGCTGATGCACCTACATAGTGATGAAACATCCGAACAGGGCTCATGCGCCCAAATAGTTCCCATGCGCCTAAGCACTTAGAAATTTTTACAGAATTTTCTGGGAGTATGTGCTCTAGGGTTTTGACCGTGGTTGACTAGGGCTTATTTATGATGATGTACCATGCATGATTATGATTGTTCCTTATTATTGTTATTGCTATTATTATTATTACTTATAGTACGTGACTTTACATGGTATTGTTATTATCATAACGTAAAGTATATAGTATATTATTACTTATAGTACGTGACTTTACATAGTATTTCTTATACAACATATAGAAAGTATTTTATTACTTTTAAAACTAGAACTCACTCAGCAACGATGACTTTTATACATTTTCAGTTGGTAGGTAATTATTGCTGAGGATGGCACGAGGGTGAAGCTACTCGGCAGGAAAAGACTGACATCCATTCGTATTCTATGTTACTGTTGTTTTGTAATGCGTTAAAACAATTCTTTTGTAAACAGATAATGATGATGTATTGCTTAACAACAGTGTTTTAAATGAAATGAATGGTTTTTGATAAATCAATTCCGCTACTTAAAGTTTATATAATTATAATGTGTAGTGTTCTAACTACTGTGATTGACCAACTGTGAGGTGCCCGGGAACGGGGCCTTACAAGTTGGTATCAGAGCCAAAGTTTAAGAGAATTGGGTTAAATAAACTTTTAAAACCTAAACTTAAACTGAAAATGGGACAAATGGAGGGATGTCAGCCCGAGTAGCTACGTGCCATCAGTTATGTCTTTTCCTAATGTTAACCGGTATTATGTGCACATGCTATTTGATTTTGTGCTCTTAGTAGATTTAGATACTGATTAAGTCAGGATTGGAGATGCTTGGGGTATGAAGAGTAAAGTAAGTTGCTAATCACAACTGACCACTGTAATTAGGGACTTACTATACTTGACATAAACTGAGTGTTACCTTGAATGACCGCATTGGTGTTTGAATCTCATAGTGTACTTTTAGAGGATGGCTGGCGGTAGATCTTCCAAAGCCTCTTGTAGTGGAGGTCACGAGGCTACTCCACGACCCAAGAAAGGGAGACCTAGAGTCGAGAAAGTGGTTCATGAAGAACCAGAGACCCCTCATCGGAGGGTGGTAACGAGAGCGCCAATCTAAGAGCCTCACTAAATGAGGTTGTGGTGGAAGAGGTTCACCAGGTCATGCAAACGATTCTACCGTCTGTGGTGATTGAAGTGATCAAGGTCGTAAGGGATGGGGAAAGAAAGGAGAGGAACAGGTCCTCGGGAGGACGGGAACAACCAGAGCCGGAAACGGTTCTCTCTGATGATGAGGACGAGGAAGAAGAAGAGACTGCGCCGGAGGCGACCGAGGCTACAACTATGGGGCGTTTATGAGATGCAAGCCCCCTACTTTCGATGGGAATGGCACTGCTGCAGCTGCTCACCGGTGGGTGAGAGAAATGGAGGTTGTCCTCGATATCAGTGAGTGTCGTGAAGATTAGAAGGTGAAATTTGCTACCCATTCTTTTGTGGACTCAGCTTTGTGCTGGTGTGATAACATTGTCCAAGCCGAGGGTAGCAGTGCCATTGGGAGGATGAGATGTCCTGAATTGAAGAAGTTAGTGATTGAGGAATTATGTCCTCACAGAGAGATAGATAAGGTGGAAAGGGAGTTCCTGCAGCTGGAGGCAGGAACGATGACACACCAGCAGTACACCACAAAATTCAATGAAATGGCGGGTTGGTGCCCGATTAAGTGACACCACTGTCACGAAAGATTAAGAGATACATCCAGGGGCTGCCGGCGGATATCCGTAGGCATATGATTGCCGCCCGGCCGAGCACTTTTAGGTCGACGGTTGATTTGGTGGTAGATTATATGATGAGCGCAAAGTGGTGGTGGCTGATGTGAACAAGAAGGGTGGTGGTGACCGGAACTTGAATAGGAAACGGTTTGGAAGTGGTGGAGCCACTCCAAACCATAAGGTGGCGAAGGTGGGTGACTGACATGTGGTCAGAACTGGTGCAGGATTGAAGAAGTGTGGCAAATATGGAAGGGATCATACTGGTGAGTGCAGGATGGGAATGAATGTATGCTTCAGGTGTGGCCAGCCTGGCCACATCGTTTGAGACCGTAAGAAGCCAAGGGCGGTGAGCTCTAGAGCAGAGAAGAAGAAGCCGGAGGAAGGAGGGCATAGGGCGAGTGCTAGAGCTTACACTATGACCCGGGAGGAAGCCAGAGCTGATCCCGATGTTATGTCAGGTATGTTTCTAGTAAACCAAACTTGTGCCTCTGTATGTTTGATTCTGGTGCTAGCAGGAGCTTTATTTACGCTACTTTCTATGCTAAGTTGCCTGTTAGTAGTAGCAAGGTCAGTGCACCATTCGATGTAGAAACTGCTATTGGTAAGTCCACTAGAATTACTGATGTGATAGAGGACTGTGCCATAGAACTAGAGGGCCATAGGTTTGCTGCTAGATTACACGTGATACCCCTAGGTGGATTTGATGTAGTACTAGGGATGGACTGGTTAGCAACCTATGAAGCAAACATCATGTGTTGCAAGAAGATGATTTGATTAGTTGCGTCCGATGGGAGTTTGGTTACGATTTATGGAGATCACGTTACTACGATCCCAAAGATGATTTCGATAGCGGTGGCCGGAAAGTGCATGAGACATGGATGTAGTGCCTACTTGGCCAACGTAAAGGATGTGGACGCGCCAACACCACGACTATCCGATGTACCAGTGGTGTGTGACTTTTCAGACGTATTCCCGGAAGACTTACCCGGCGTGCCACCGGATCGCGAAATTGAGTTCCAAATTGATCTGAAACCCGGTGCTCAACCCGTTGCCAAAGCACCATATCGATTAGCTCCCACAAAAATGAAAGAACTGATGGAGCAGTTGCAAGAGCTTCTCGATAAGGGGTTCATTAGGCCAAGTATCTCTCCTTGGGGTGCTCTGGTCCTGTTTGTGAAGAAGAAAGACGGTAGTATAAGGATGTGCATCGATTACCGTGAGCTTAACAAGTTGACAGTGAAGAACCGATACCCCCTACCAAGAATAGATGATTTGTTTGACTAGCTCCAAGTTGTCAGTTGGTTTTCAAGGATAGATCTTCGATCTGGTTACCATCAGCTGAAGGTGAAGGAGCAGGATATCCCTAAGACAACTTTTCGCATGCGCTACGATCACTATGAATTTCTTGTTATGTCATTTGGTCTTACCAACGCACCAGCTGCTTTTATGGACTTGATGAATCGAGTGTGTCGGCCAATGTTAGAAAAATCAGTGATTGTGTTTATTGATGATATCCTGATTTATTCAAGGAGCGAGGAGGAGCATGCCAATAATATTCGGGAGGTGTTAGAGACCTTAAGAAGGGAGAAGTTGTATGCCAAATTCTCCAAGTGCGCATTCTAGTTACGCGAAGTTCAATTCTTGGGTCACATGATAAATCCCGAGGGGATTATGGTAGACCCTGCTAAGGTGGAGGTTGTGATGCAATGGAAGTCTCCCAAGACGCCATCCGAGACTCATAGTTTCTTGGGTTGGCGGGGTACTATCAAAGGTTCATTCAGGACTTTTTCAAGATCGCTTCTCCACTGACCAAGTTGACCCGAAAGGATGTAAAGTTTATATGGGGTCGAGCCCAAGAATAGGCGTTCGAGGAGTTAAAGGTGAGGTTGACTCAAGCTCCTGTCTTGTCATTACCCAAAGGAAGTGAGTATTTGGTGGTATATTCAGATGCTTCCTACTCGGGGTTGGGGTGTGTACTAATACAGAGAGGGAAGGTTATAGCCTATGCATCCCGGAAGTTGAAAGTTCATGAAGTCAACTACCCTACTCATGACTTGGAGCTAGCAGTCGTGGTCTTTGCACTAAAGATTTGGAGGCACTATCTGTATGGGATGAAGGGCACCATTTTCACTGACCACAAGAGCTTGAAGTACTTCTTCGAGCAAAAAGATCTGAACATGAGGTAGAGAAGATGGTTGGAGCTCATAAAAGACTATGATTGTGAGATCCATTATGATCCGGGCAAAGCCAACGTGGTGGCTGATGCTCTTAGCCGAAAGGAGAGGCCCGAGCCAATCTGGGTGAAAGCATAACAACTGATCATGACCTCTGATGTAATGAAGCAAGTCAAGGAGTTTCAAGAGGAGGCATTAAAAGAAGATCATCTAAACTCTGAAAGAATGAGAGGTCTGGTTGGGGAATTGGGTGAAAACACACTTGGTGTTAAAACTTGATTTAGACGAGTGTGGGTTCCTCGTTTCGTGGATCTACGTGTGAGATTTTAGATGAAGCTCACAAGACTCGATACTCCATTCATCCTGGTGCCACAAAGATGTATCAAGATATGATGAAAGATTATTGGTGGCCGGGTATGAAGCGTGATGTGGTGGAGTATGTGGGTAAGTGCCTTACTTGTTTGCAAGTGAAGGCCGAACATCAGAAGCCGTATGGGAAGATCCAACCTTTGGATATACTAGAATGAAAGTGAGAGCACATCACCATGGGTTTCATTACAAAGCTACCACGTACTTCGAAGGGGTACGATGCCATATGAGTGATTGTTGACCGCTTGACGAAGAGTGCTCACTTCCTACCGATCCGTGAGACATATTCGTCCGAGAGGTTGGCTGACATGTTCATCAAGGAGATTGTAACTCGTCATGGTGTGCCGGTATCCATTGTGTCTGATTGTGACACCCGGATTACATCTAAATTCTGGAAGAAATTCCACGATGCTATGGGGACGAGGTTACATACTAGGATGGCTTATCATCCCCAAACTGATTGTCAGTCAGAAAGGACCATTCAGACACTGGAAGACATGTTTCGGGCATGTGTGATTGATTTTGGGGGAAGTTGGGATGACCACTTACCGTTAGCTAAATTCTCGTGCAACAATAGCTATCACGCCAGCATTGGCATGCCACCATACGAGATGCTATACGGTAGGAGATGCAGAACACCCATTTGTTGGGGTGATATTGGTCAAAAGGAATTAGGGAGCGTCGAGGTAATCGAGGCTATGACTGAGAAGCTTGAGAAGATTAAAGCCTTCATGAAGTCAGCCAAGGATAGACAGAAGTCGTATGCCAATAGACGACGCAAACCGATCGAGTTCTAGGTGGGTGACCGGGTTATGTTGAAGGTCTCACCTTGGAAGGGTATTATCCAATTCAGGAAGCGGGGCAAATTGAGCCCAAGATATATAGGCCCTTTTCGAATCATTGTTCGAGTAGGAGAGGTGGCCTACAGATTGGAGTTACCAGATGAGTTAAGTGGAATCCACCCGACATTCCATGTGTCTCATCTGAGAAAGTGTATAGCTGATGAAGACATGATTGTTCCACTGGAGGATATCGAAGTAGATAAAAGACTCAATTATGTGGAGCAACCAGTCACAATCATCGATCATAAAGAGAAAAAGCTGAGAAATAAAGTGGTTCCTCTTGTGCGTGTACAGTGAAAGCAAAAGAAGGGATCCGAGTCTACATGGGAGACTGAGGAGGAGATGAGGCATCATTATCCTCATCTATTCGAGGAATAACAGGTTTCGGGGACGAAACCTATATTAGGGGTGGACTTGTAACACCCGATTATTTAAAAAGACAAGAAATAAAGAATAAAAAGAAAGAAAAGCAATAAAGTCCAAGTGGAGGGACTAAAAGTGTCCAAAAAGACAAAACTTTGAAAAAGTTGGTGTAAAGGTGGGCATGGCCGCCCACCCTCATTTCACATCGCCATTTTCACCCGGTTATAGAGAGCGAGAGAGAGCAGAGAAACTCTCGGTTGAAGAAAGAAGAAGAAGAGAAAGCGAATTCAAGGTAAGAATTCAAGGTTCTATGTATCTATGATGAGTTTGATCCTGGTTGTATGCAAGCTTACAGGAGGTACACGACAATGTTGTCGTTAGCTCAACTGTGTTGCGGGTTAGCTACCCTATTATGCACACGGGGCCGATCAATTTAGATTGGCAGGACCTTTGTAGCGTGTCCTGGGTGATTGGGTTGGCCTTGTACACAGTACACAGAACCCTTTCAAGGGATACAGTTGACCCTTTCGAGGGATACAGTTGACCCTTTCGAGGGATACAGTTGACCTTTTTCGGGGGATATAGTTGACCCTTTCGAGGGATATAGATGGCCCATCACCCGTTTTCCATCGCGCATATAGTTGGGGTATTGCTCACTGGTCCATACAGAAAGTGAAACATAAAGATAAAAGTTTACAGAACAGACAAGGCATACAGTAAGAGAACGAACAGTACTTGTTCATATAGTTAAGGCGTGCTCGCATATACAGTACAGAGTTGTATTTTACAGAAAAGAGTATTTTCTTATACAACACATAGAAAGTATTTTATTACTTTTAAAACTAGAATTCACTCAGCAACGATGACTTTTATACATTTTCAGTTGGCAGGTAATTATTGTTGAGGATGGCACGAGGGTGAAGCTACTCAGCAGGAAAAGACTGACATCCATTCATATTCTATGTTACTGTTGTTTTGTAATGCGTTAAAACAATTCTTTTGTAAACAGATAATGATGATGTATTGCTTAACAATGGTGTTTTAAATGAAATGAATGGTTTTTGAAAATCAATTCCGCTACTTAAAGAATATATAATTATAATGTGTGGTGTTTTAACAACTATGATTGACCAACTGTGAGGTGCCCGGGAACGGGGCCTTACAATCTCCTTGAACTTGTTCAGGAGGTCCATATGGAAGAGGCTCTCATTTTTGAAAGTGATTACATAATTAAGACCTTAACCATGGAAACTTAGCCCATTGACATTCCACCTAAAAGTTTCATTGACCAGGGGAAATTCAAAAGCCAAGAACACTATGCTAGTGTTGAGAGAGAAGCTTTGGTCACATTCTCTCATCACCCCATGATTCTTCTGATGAAGATAAGGGGAACATGAGGTTAAAGTTGCAAAAACTATCAAAAACAAGCACCACTTAGTCTCTAAGGTTAGTCACTTGGAATCTCAAGTGACTACCTTACAAAAAAGGGTCAATGATCAACAACTTGAGATTTCTTATCTCAAGGAGAAAGTAGCTGGGAAACCTTAAGGAGAGCTCATCCAGGAACACAAGAACCTATTGATGTGATAGACCTAACTCCTAGATCACCTATGCAAGTGGGTGATGCTGCCAAAAAGGGGGAGAAAGTCTCAGCAATCACAGAACCTAAGAGTTCTTCATAGAGTATGGACATAGAGGATTCACCATCCTCACTTGTAGTTGTCCATACTCAGCAACCTCCATAAGTTCACATTAGCGTGGACGCACTCATTCAGATTTTAGTTGATGAGGGAATTCCAAGGGCAATGTCATCCCCATCCCACTAAGCTTCAGATTACATACTAGGGTGGAGGTATGATGCTTAGAGAAGAGCCCTAATACTTCATACACTTCAAGGGCAATAAGAAATCTTCAACTTTCAGAACTTGAACTACTATGAAGATCTTGATCTTGTCAACATTCCACTTGCCAACCCAACTCATCATAGGCAAGCTGAAAGAATGGTTGAAAGGATACAAGACAGGATTATTGAAGTGTTCAAAGCAAGAAGATGAAGGCGAGCAGGCAATGTCATTGGTCAACTAGATGTTGACGTAGACCCTAAGATTAGCTTCAAAAGGAAAACCTTAACTGAAGGCCTAGTGATAGAACCTGTGAGCACTGTCACATAACCAACAACTTCAGAATCCAATTCCCTAAGTGAAATACCTACTGGTGAAGGTGTCTCACAGCCTCCCTCTGGCCAGAGTCTGACTCCTACATTAGATAAGAAAGGCCAAAGCTCTCTCCATCCTCAATCACAAAGGTCTGTGGTTGACAAAGGGAAAAGGGTATTGACTTGATGTGCTCCAAATTATACATTAACTCTTATAAAAAACACATCAATTATTCCTCAATATCTCCTTTAAAAATGATGAATATGTGTTTAAAAATATTAAATTGTGCTTTCAGGTGTTTAAAAGGGCAAGATGGACAAAAGAATGTGGCAAGAAAGTGAAGTAATCCGAGCTTTGGAGTCCAAGCATGGTGTCGTGCCTCATAGAGCATGCCCCCATGCCTTGCCTGGAACACACCCCTATGCTAAATTGACACACCTTGTGTTTGTACATCTGACAAGACAAAAGTACTGTCCCCTAAAAGTAAACACGAGGTCGTACCCCACCTCCAATATGGGGTCGTGCCCGACACAACCTACATGTTTGAGCCGACCAACTTTCTTAAGTATTGTACTAGGACGGGGTCGTGCCTTTTAGGCACAATGCCATGCTTAAACACTCCAGAAAGCCTATAAATAAAGGCATAAGTTCACCATTTTTGGCAATCTTTGGTGGGAGAGTTACTTTGTAGAATTCTCTTGAGAATCAGTCTTCAAGACAATTTGGAGGATGGGGAGGTGCATACAACACTTGGAAGAAGCTCAAGATTGCCTAAATATCGTCCATTGTGGATCACCGGTTTGATTGTTCCATTTCACCAATGATTTCATATCTATCTTCTATGTTATTTCTTGTTATGTTCAAGCTCATTATGAGCTAAACTCTTATTATCATTCTAATTGGATAAACCTTATGTAATTTGTGATGAATTAATGATGTGATATATATTATGTTAATGTTATGGTAATCTTAGGAAAACTTTAGATGGGTAGCATCTACACTTGAATGAGAAGTTATAACCCTATAGTTTGTGATTGTAATTGTCATGCATGGTTGAAAAACATATGATCAACTTTCATTTGCAAAACCAGTCTTCATAATAAATCCATGGCTAATGAACTAGAAATGGTTATTAGAAATCATATCACCTACGGGTTCCCCTTTATTAGTTTGAGAAATCTATAGTAATTGTTACGGTTTTCTAAAATTAATGGTATGTTAAGAAATATTTACCTACATTAAGTTATGTTTTCAGATATCGTATGTCAAATAGGTCACAAAATATTTACCTACATTATTAGGGCTTTGATCTAAGACGTAAACTCAACCTGACGTGATCCTAGTCACTACGGAGTGGAAAGAAGAGAATCGAGCCAACTCACATTTATAAACATTACCATAATTATATTAATCAACATCTTAAATCACACCACCAATTTATCACAATTACATAAGCGTGATCTAATTAGGATGATACCCTTTATTCCCTAGTTTTAAATCCAAACGTTTCAATCTTATTTTACTTTGATTCTTTTATTGTTTTTAAACCTCAAAAGTCTTGTCAATGCAATTCGTCATTTTCTCAACAAAAACCAAATATGATAGTCAAATATTAAGGTTGTTGAGTAGGCTAGGTGTGTTCACGGATTGATACTCGGTTCTTACCATCACTATACTACCACACGATAGATACACTTGCAATTTGTGTGTGTGGTTTAGCATTAGTAATAACCATTTAAAACTAAATCTTTGCGAAAAACCTCTATCAAAATATATACTTTCCGCACTGCATCAAGTTTTTGGCGAAGTTGCCGAGGAACACATGGCAGTTTGAAAAACAATCTAATTTTTTACTATCTTTTGTATATCTTGTTAATATATTTTTGTTCAAATTTATTTTATTTTTGTTAGATAAGTTAGTTTAGTTACATTTGCCTAATTCATTCTAAGTCTTAGTTAGTGTCCGACTCGTCTAATCCTGAACTTGTTTCACCTCTTTTGAAACCCGAACGACTTTTCCATCAAAGGCTACGTGAAAGACCACGACAAGAAGCTCCAATCATTGAAGAAGAACTTTTGGAAGGTACACCATCTGAAGAAGACATGGCTAACGAGGACGAGGAAATGAAGATGGCACACTATGTCACGCTGTCAATCTATGGTTACGAGTCTAGTGTTGTCCAACCAGCAATAGCGGCCAACAATTTCGAGATTAAGTTTAGTATTATCTAACTCGTAGAAAACTCTATTCAGTTCATGGATTGCAAGACAAAGATCCTAACGCACACATCTCACGATTCATTCGTATCTGTGTGACTTTCAAAATAAATAATTTTCAGACGACGCCATTCGACTAAGACTTTTTCCATTTTCACTTTGAGGCCGAGCCATTGACTGGCTTGATTCGCTTCCACCTGGTTCCATCACCACATGGGCGAAAACGACTGAACAATTCCTTTCGAAATACTTTCCACCCGATCGCACTGCCAAATTGAGAAGCAACATCACAAGCTTTCTCCAAGATGATAATGAATCATTACATGCAGCATGGGAGAGATACAAAGGTCTCCTTCGGAGATGCCCACATCACGGACTAGATCTGTGGCTGCAGTGTCAAACCTTATACGATGCAATTAACAGGCCACACAAACAAGTTGTGGACCAAAGTACAGGAGGAGATTTTCTAAGTGTCACGCTAACAGAGGTATAACAAGCCTTGGAAAAAGCAGCTAAGAAGAGCTTTGCTTATAATCCTTTAAGAACCAAACCTAGTTTTAAAGGCATTCATCAAGTAGACTCTGAAGCACTAATTGCAGCCTAATTAGAAGCTCTGACCAAATGATTTGAAAAATTGCAAGCCAAGCTGAAGAAGACTCCATCACGAAGCAACACATGCAGAAATTCACACTACACCAATTAATGCCCACAAGGAATTATGATGGTTGAAGATGTTGACTATGTGGGAGGCCCAAGAAATTCATATAACAACTACTCAAATTGGAGAAGCAACTCGAATTACAGAGAAGCTGGTACAACCAATCATCATTTGGATTCAAACGAAGGCCACCTTTTCACCAACATAAACCACCATACCAAGGTCCAAGCAGTAGTGACCAAGAACGTGGAGCATCATCAATGGAAGACTTATTGCAGCAAATGTTGTTAACCACACAAGCCACATATGAGTACATCCAGAAATTTGATCGAATAAATGAGAAGTTCCAAAGAAACAAGGCTGACATCAAAAGCAAAAAAGCATCATTACAAACCATAGAACACCAAGTAGGCCAGATAGCACAACAATTATCTGAAAGACCCCAAGGTGCTTTGCCTAGCAAAATTGTAACAAACCCTAATGCTCAAGTCAAAGCCATCACCACCAGGAGTGGTAAAACCACTCAAGGTGATGCACCTGCATTACAACCCATCCTTGAAGAAGTAGAAATCGAAACACCATGTAATGCAAGTGATAAGCAAAAGCAATCTGTTGCAGTTGACGAACTAGCCAAGAAATACGTACCACACCACCTTATGTTCCACCACCTCTGTTGCATCTAAAAAGGCTGGTGCAACTAAAACCAAACACTTAGATTATTTTGGCGCAACTTTTAAAGGACTTTCGAAGCTAAGTATGAAACTTCCGAAGGAAATAGAGTTCTTCCAAAGAGAAAGTGCATGATCAACTTCCGAAGGATAACTCCAACTTCCAAAGACAAAGTCTTCTCTTCCGAAGTTCAAGACTTAGAAGAACTCAAAGAAAATTACATCCAAAGTAGAAGTCCTCAAGCTATGGAAGAAGCAACCTCTTTCGAAGTATAAAAGGATTCGGAAGAAAAAGTTCTTCCGAAGCCAATTAACATTCGAAAATGCTGCAATGGACTAGTGGACATAAGTATGGTTCATCTAGCACTTTGCTGCAAACCTCTAATGTATTGCATGGTCTTTTCTCAAAAGGCCGTGTAGTTAACCTTACTTTATTCAATTGTTCACCTTTATTTGTTAGTATAGTTAACAACTTTAGTTGGTGACAAAAGGTAAGTCATGGACATATTATAATCAACTCTTTGAGAGATTCTACTTCATCATAATCATGTGACTATAAGTGAGTTTGAGAGAAAAACAAGTGTTTAGTGACATACATCAATCCTGACTCTGAGGGGGAGATACTAATCAACATCAGCATAGGGTAATCATTGGGTGTCTGATATATCTCACAGCAAGTAGACTTGATATCATGTTTGCAACATGCATTTATTCAAGATATCAAGCTGCTCCAAAGGTGTCTCACCTAGTTACAGCCAAGAGAATCCTTAAATACCTTAAAGGAGCACCTAATTAGGTCTTTGGTATCCTAGAAATAGTAACTTCAATCTCTGTGGTTACACAGATACTGACTATGGTGGCTGTAACATCAACAACAAATCCACATCAGGAGGATGTCAATTTCTTGGTGGAAGGATCCTCTCATGGCAATACAAGAAGCAATCATATGTCTCTTCATCTACTACTGAAACTGAATACATTGTTGCTGCAAGTTGTTATGCTCAGCTGTTGTGGATTCAGAACCAGATGCTAGATTATGGATTCAACTTCATAAGCACTCCTATCCACATTGACAACAACAGTGTTATCTCCATTACTAAAAATCCCGTGAAGTACTCAAAGACAAAGCATGTTAATATCATGTACCATTTCATTAGAGATATTCTTGAGAAGAACCTAATCAAACTAATCAAAGTTGATTCAAATGAACAATATGTTGATTTGTTCATTAAAGATTTTGATGAACAAAGATTTAAATATCTTATTACAACTATTGGGATGTTAATATTGATTAGTCTATCTCACTTGAAAACCTTTTTGAAATGTGTAATGTCTTTTGTCATAACAATATAAGCCTTGTTACATTAGGTTAAATTTTTTTTAAGTATGGTTTTTTCCGAAGAGAAATTAACCTTCGGAAGATTCTTTTCATATCTTCCGAAGCTAAATTTCTCCAAAGGAAATCCTCTTCTCGGAAGAGTTTTTAGTCTTGGAAGAAAGATTGATTGCATATCAGATCTATTTCCGAAGCATATAAAACTCTCCATTCAGAAACCACATTTTACTCTCTAAAGTAAGAAATTTAACTTCGGAAGTAAAATTGGCTTCGAAAGTAGAATACCTTCAGAAGAAGATTACCTTTGGAAATCTTTTATTTTCAAAAGAAAATCTTACTGTGTAATGGAAATATTTAGGCCCCATACAATAAAAAGTAGAGTTTTTATTAATGATGTCGGAATCTTTTAAATGGTTTTTACCTTTACCGCCCATGTCACATCTTACCCCGAACCGTCTTTTCACCTTATCCAGAACCCCCAAACCACAATTCCACCCATTTAAATAATCCTGACACTTCACTTTAATCTTTTTACCAAATTTATTGCCTAAAGCTTCCTTCACTCAAAATTCACCCTGTTCAAACTTGTTTCATCTGATCTTTCCTTGCAATGGCGCTTAACCCTCAACATAACCAGGTTTCATTTCTTGACTCGTCCAAGGATGCTAACTTCTTAGAAATCATCTTCTTTCTTACCCAATCTACCTACTTCACTGCTCTGACTATGAACCCCACTGTTTATTTGAATCACAATGAAGAATTTTGGGGTAATGGTTAGATCGTACTCCTAAACCGAGTTAGGGATATCTGGTCGAGCATTTCTGGCCAGGAATTGATCATTGGAGAGCATTTGGAGCTCCACAATGAAGGCACTCCTACTAAGTTCCTTAAATCAGACCTAGATGACACATACCTCCAAGTGGGATATGGTGGAGATATAAGCAGATCTACAGTTTACAGGTTCAACTTCTCTTACAACTGGAAGTTCCTGCTCCATGTCATTCTCCATTGCTTGTCAAATAAGTCCGGGGCATGGGATCAAATCCCATATGAACTAGGATGCCTAGTTCATTGATTGGTGAAAAGCCTCTATTTCAACTATTCAAGGTTTGTGCTAACCAACCTTTTGGGGAACCTCCAGAGGGACACATTCTTCATGTATCCCATGTTCATTCAGCACATTATCAATTGTGAGTTGGACCGGAGTCAACTTCTCTATGCAGCTACTTTTCATGTCCCTCATATGAGACCGACCATCTTCAAAATCTTGAATAGAGTGTCCACCAATTTCACTGGAAGACACACTACGCTTCTTCCGGGTATGATTGGGCTAATAGCTCCTGGTGACATCATTGTTATCCCCATAGATGATGAAACCACACCCGTAACTACCCTTACTTTGCCAAATCTTCCTGCTCACCCCATCAAACAAACTTATCAGAGACGCACAAAACGAACCTTGTTTAGTCTACTCTGATTGAACATGCCCCTCTTGTTCAAACCAAAATGACTAGAGTGGAAACATGGGCTCTCACTCAGTCAGAGGTCTCACATCCTTCTTATTTGACCTTAATATGGGATTTGAGTCTCCTCAGTCTTATTCCATGAGCACGAAACCCAAGCTAAAAGCCCTCAGGATGAGTCATAATACTCTCCTGAGAAGCCAAAAAGGCACAACCCCACCAAAGGCTCAATGCCAATAGACATTGACCAAAGTCCCGGGTCATTAGGCATAACTTCCTTATCCTTTACTGACCTTTTAAATAGGACTGATGAGGATATTACATCTTTTCATGGCAATGAAATTGATCCAAAACACCCGCTAATGGATCAACAGAGCCTAGAAGGACCTCTTGTCTCTAGCACACATTAGTTAAACCCAACTTAGGTGAGTCCCATAGATGTGGAGGGGACTCATGTAGATTCAGCTGCCACTACTGAAGGAGCCTCAATGGATCCTCAGGCCAGTGGTACCATCTTTGAGATTAAATCTACAGCAACCGTGTCTGTTGATCACTTTGAAAGAGACATCCTCAAGCAAGGGAATCTAGGGTGCCAAGAAACCATATCAGGTGGTAAGGATGAACATACAAGGTAGGTTACCTCATCTCCCCATGATTCTTCAAAAGAAGATGAGGTAATCATGCAACTCACCATAAAGACCTATTTTTTAAAGTCTCAAACCTTGAATCAAAGGTAAAGACTTTAGATGATAGGTCCGCCACGCAGCAACTTGAGATTGAAAATCTCAAGGCTCAACTAGCTGAGAAACAGATTGAGAGGTTTGTCAAGCATGTACCTATTTAGGTCTCATTGACCTCTTCCTTAGCTCATCTAGCTCTCAAGATGATGCTACCAAAAAGGGAGAGAGTGTTCAGAGACAAACAATTGTGAAACCACAGAGCCAAGCTTTAACTTCCTTATCTACTAGATATCAGGCTCCCAAATCAACAGTCTTTCCTAACACTCTCAAATCATCTTGCAATGGACCCAAGGATGCTCAGGATCTCAACAGGATTTTCTCCAAGTTCCTAATAAGATCTTCTTTATATCAGCCTAGCATTGATGTGGCTATGATATACTTTGGAGCTGAAGAGCTTCAAAGGCTAAGTGCAACTTCTACCACTGTGGAAGAAGTTGGTCAACCTAAGGCCCATAAGAACCTCAGATTGATTTTGAAGGGGGAATGAAGATTGATGGCCCAGCAACCGAATCCCTCAGACTTCCGAAGCTGAAGTCAAAGCCTCGGATAACAAGTTCAATCTTCCAAAGCTGAGATGGAAGCTGCTGAAAGTCTTTTCTCCTTGTCCGAGGATCCAATAATCACTTATGCAATTCTAGAGCTGGCATCTGAGGTAAATAGTAAGGTCTTTCTATACCGACCCCTAGCTCAAACAACTTCATTATCTCCATCCAACATCTCTCAACCTGAACCCTCCATCCAGAACCACCAAAGTCTAGCCCTTCCGAAGATGTTGAAGGCAAGATGAAGATGACTGCAGAAGAGCTTCAGGAGGTGGAAAGGATTGGAAAACTTAGAAGGAAAGGTAGACTTCCAACTGAGAAGTTGCTAGCTGCTAGTAGCAAAGCAGTTGCAGCCAACCAGGAGGCTGTCAACAATAAAAGAAGGGTGGAGATCATTGAAAAGCTCATCAAGCTTGGAGCTATCAATGAAGATGTGTTTCTGCTACCACTAGAGGAGTTAATTGAGCTAGAAAAGACAAACATGATGCTGATTGAATAAAGAGAAGAAGCAACACAGGCTGGCCTTTGAGGAAGAAAGAGAAAGGAAGAAAGGGAAGTAGATCTGCAGCTTAGAAGGGAAATAACTTTCATAACCTCCAGGGGTTTCTCTCTTGAAGAACTATCTATACATGACAATGACATGATCCTATGGCTATTTAACAAAGAGCAAGATCAACTTGAGAAAGAGAGGAAGAAAGCTACAAAAGAAAAGCTAAGGGAGAAGAAGAGGAAAGAAGAAGAATCAAGGGTCATTGCTGCCAAGAAGATAAGTGAGAAGGCCTAGATGAAGGACTATCTCTGCTTATGGCTTCTCTGGTAGACACGGTGGGTTCCATGTCTGAAAAGACACTACAACGACATGTTAGTGACATCAAGGCTGACATTTTCTTGGAAAGAAGGACAGAGATGTATAGAAGGGGACACGAAATGATCATCAAACAAACACCTCAACCCTAACTTATAACCAAACCTCAACCTGAGCCTTTCCCATTTCTTTTCCATATCAAAACTGAACACTCTTCTGAACCTTACACCCATAAACCAACACCAACCACCATATCCACCTTATCACCACAACCACCTCAACTAATCACCCTCCAACCTAAAACACTACCCAAAACCCAAACACCACTACCTACCCTACAACCATCCAGACCATGCCCTCGGCCTTCTAAACATCTCTCCTTAGAGGAGTTTAAGGAGATCAAGATGAAGCTTATCAAATGCACAACCTTGAGCGATATCTCTTGTGAGGAGGATTCTATCAAACTAACTTATGTTGACAGATCCTCATGTTCCCTCACAGGAGATCAATTCCTTCATCTGCCAAGAGGAACACTAGACCAGGCTATAAAACTCCTTGGCCTCAACTCACATTCACTCAATGATGAAGAGAAGAAGCTAAGAAGGAAGCTGGTGACTCTGCTGGATACAAAGAAAGGGGACAAAGTACCAAGCAAACCCTTGTGCCAAGAAAGAAGATAGTCAAGTGGAGGTTTAAAGACTTTTCTCATAACTTTGTTGTTGAGAGAGAGAATGGAGAGCTAAACATTCTTATATCCTCATCTCTACTACACTCAAGCAAATTTGATATTGTTGAGTTAGCAGAGAAGCCATTCTCCAACCCCTCAAACCCTGAGGTAGCTACTCACAACAGAAATCACCTTAGCAGCCTTCATCTTGTCGAGCTGACTGCTAGGACAAAGATTTAAGAGGAGTTAAAACTAAATGAGGGGAGGAGAGAAAAGGTTCAACAACCAAACACTTAGATTATTTTGGTGCAACTAAAACCAAACACTTAGATTATTTTGGTGCAACTTTTAAAAGACTTCCGAAGCTATGTATGGAACTTTTGAAAAAAATGGAGTTCTTTCAAAGATAATGTGCAAGATCAACTTCTCAAAGAAAATTCCAACTTCCAAAGACATAAAATTCTCTTCTGAAGTTCAAGACTTAGAAGAACTCAAAGACAATGACTTCCGAAGTAGAATTCCTCAAGCTACGGAAGAAGCAGCCTCTTCCGAACTCAAAGACAATGACTTCCGAACTAGTTCTTCCGAAACCAATTAATCTTTGGAAGATGTTGCTATGGACCAGTGGCCATAAGTATGGTTCATCTAACACTCTGATGCATACCTCTGATGTACTGTATGGCATTTTCTCAAAAGGCCATGTAGTTGACCATACTTTATTCCACTGTTCACCTTTATTTGTTAGTACAGTTACCAACTTTAGTTGGTGACAAAAGATAAGTCATGGACATGTCATGACTACCATATCTTAGATAAGACATTATCTAAGATACCATAACTATAGCTTTGTAGTATCTGCTTTAGTTATAGGATTTCAGCAGTATCAAAGTATAACCGACTGTAGGTGATAGTATATATTGTTTCTTATTGTAACACATGTATTATGTTTGTAAGAGTCTTGTAAACCTTGAGTTGAGAAGTAATATATACAATTTCCTTGAAAATTAATTCTGTATGTTCTTAAGTTACTTAGTATATTATAATCACTCTTTGAAAGATTCTGCTTCATTATAATCATGTGAGTATAAGTGAGTTTGAGAGAAAACCAAATGTTTAGTGACGTACATCGATCCTGCAACCTCCATATCCAGGTTTTTTGAGACAACAACGAATGGAGGCACAATATAGCAAATCCTTAGGTTGTTCAAGCAACTCCACATCAATCTGCCCTTGGTGGAAGCCTTAGCCCAAATGCCAAATTATGCTAAGTTTTTAAGGGTGTCTTGCCTGGAACACACCTCCATGCTAAACTGACACACCCCCGTGTTTGGACATTTGACAAGACAAAAGTACTATCCCCTAATAGTAAGCACGGGGTCGTGCCCTATGAGGCACGGGGCCATGCTCCACCTCCGACACGGGGTTGTGCCCCATCAAGCACGGGGCCATGCCCGACACAACCTGCATGTACGAGCCAACCAACTTTCTTAAGCATTGTACTAGCACGGGGTCGTGCCTTTTAGGCATGGGGTCTTGCTTAAAGACTCCAGAAAGCCTATATATAGAGGCCTAAGTTCACCATTTTTGGCAAGCTTTGGTGGGAGTTACTCTGTAGAATTCTCTCGAGAATCAAGTCTTCAAAATCATTGGAGGCTCAGGAGGTGCATACAGCACTTGAAAGAAGCTCGAGATTACCTAAACATCATCCATTGTGGATCACCGGTTTGATTGTTCCATTTCACCGATAATTTCATATCTATCTTCTATGTTATTTGTTCTTATGTTCAAGCTTATTATAAGCTAAACTCTTATTATCATCCTAATTGCATGAACCTTATGTAATTTGTGATGAACTAATGGTGTGATATATATTATGTTAATTTTATGGTAGTCTTGGGAAAAATTTTGATGGGTAGCATCTATATTTGAACGGGAAGTTATCATCTTATGGTTTGTGATTGTGATTGTCATACACGGTTGAAAAACGTAGGATCAACTCTTGTTCGCAAAACCGATCTTCATAATAAATATATGGCTAAGGAACTTGAAATGGTTATTATAAATCATATGACCTTAACTTTCTGATCATTTGCAGGTACCCTTATATTAGTTTGAGAAATCTATAGTAATTGTTACGGTTTTCTAAAATAAATAGTATGTTAGGAGGGAACCTGATCAACTCTCTTTTTAACATTAAGTTATGTTTTTAGAAATTGTATGTCAAATAGATCACAAAAGATTTACCTACATTCAAGGGCTTTGATCTAAGCAGTAAACTCAGCATGACGTCATCCTAGTCACTACGGAGTGGATAGACGAGAAATCGCTCCAGCTCACCTTTATAAACATTAACATAATTACATTAATCAATATCTTTAATCACACCACCATTTCATCACAATTACATAAGCGTAATCTAATTAGGATGAGAGCCCTTATTCAGTGGTTTTAAATCCAAATGCTTCAATCTTATTTTACTTTATTTATGTTATTGTTTTAAGGCCCAAAAATCTTGTCAATGCAACTCATCATTTTCTTAAACAAAAACCAAATATGATAGTCAAATATTAATTTTGTTGAGTAGGCTAGGTGTGTCGATGGATTGATACTTGGTTCTTACTATCACTGTACTATCACACGATAGGTACACTTGCCTTTTGTGCGTGTGGTTCAATATTAGTAATAACCATTTAGAAAAAAATCTATGCAAGAAACCTCTATCAAAATAATACGTTCCGCACGGCATCATGACTCTTGAGGAGATTGAATAGGAGGAGAGAGAGAGGAAGAGGAAGCTAAAGGGAGAAAATTCTAGTGGATCTTCAGGGTTTGTGGAAGCTGCTATCAGGGCTGCTCACAGACCAAACACTCAAAATGATGATTTGAGAGCAGCGAGGATACACTATTTGGGGACCAGGAACTATGATATTGGTGAGATCATCTCCTTCCTTTAGAGAATTAAATGAACAAGCAGACAAAGAGTTGTCTAAGGAGATGAAGGTGGCTGAGGATGCAGAGTTGCTCCTTAAGATTAAGGAAGAAAGAAGGCACGGCTGTACAAGCATGTTACTACCCTCTCCCCAGTTCCAGAAAGTCCTACAAGAGATATTGTGTAAACTCAACAACCTCATGTAGACAAAGAAGCTTACAGGCAAAACATAAATAACTACTTGAGTGCCATAGGTCTCTATCAGTCACCTATACTTCTTCCCTTGTTATATGAATACATTAAGTTTGAATATCTCAATGACCTTGAGCTACAAGTTCATAAAGAAGAAAAAGTTTCTAAAAGGAAGATGAGAGAAGAAGCAGCAAAATCAAGAGTCATCATCCAAAAGAGTCAAAAGAAATCTGCTGATAGGCAGAGGATGACGAGCTTCTTGAAGTTGTATGGATTCTCCAAAAGGAGGCTTGGTCCAATGTCTCTATCAACCATGGATGACAACATTAGGGTGATCAAGCAGAAGATAAAGAACCAAGTCAAGCTCCTTTGAAAGTGGAGGTTAAGGTTGAACACTTTAAGACAACACAACTAGAACCTCTTGCTAAACCTCAACAAGCTTTATCTTCTGATCCATATCAAGGTCTAACTTTCTCTCCTTCTGAACTTGTAAGGGAAGAGGACCCAACTGAGAAAGACAAAATAGAACAACCTAGTGTTGAAGGCTAGTTTTCTCAGTTAAAGTTTCAAAGGGGAGGAAAAGTATGGTTGTTAGATCACATCAAAGAAAAGGAATAAATCAAAGGCATCCACCTCCAAACCTCAGGATAAGTTAGACCATCCTAAGGAAGTGCATGAAGAGGCTACTCAACCAACTGCAATAAAAGTAAAGCCTCTTACATCAGGAAGACCCATCTTGTATTGGACCTTTGCTGCTAATCCAGATATATGGTATGTCACAAGAGATCAAGGTGGTCAAGATGTCTACTTCTGGCAAGACATGCTTCACTTACCTCTGCATGATCTTCTTGACATGAGAAGATACTTTGAGAGTCTGAATGATCCTGACCAATTAATAAAGGGGAATGGTCATGATCATGATGAGGTGTGTCAATATCTAAACACTTCTCTGTTTTGACAGCATCAACCTAGGGGGAGTTTGTAAGGCTTATTGAAAGACTGATGCACATAAAACATACCAAGTCTTTCTTGCATGCATGCACTTAGCATAAAATAGAAGTTGCAATAGAAGTTTTACACTCTTATTGGAAATATTCTAAGTGTAAAATCTTCTGAAGCCAAGACCAACATCTTCCGAAGCCAAAAGTGAAGTATTCCGAAGCTTCAAAGACAAAGTCATCCAAAGCTTCAAAGACAAACTCTTTCGA
>CM046456.1:13003586-13116086 GCA_025506515.1 Flaveria trinervia | reverse complement strand
TATTTTCAATAAAATACATCATTGTTTGATACAAAAGGTTAGTGTAACATTTGCGGATGGTTAATATCTATGATTTCGACACTTCTAACACGTGTTGGTCTTATAAATTAAGTAGAGTGTCAAATGATATAAAGATATACACAATTTACAAGAAAAGTAATTAAGTAAAAAATTTAAACATACATGATTTAATTGAACTTTGTGCTTAATCAAGTTAATAAAATAAAATGCAAAACTAAATGGATATATGAATGATAAAAACAATTTATTAGTGATATAAATCATAAAGAAAAGAAAATTAAGGAACGTTTAATAGTTAAAGATATAAATTAGAAACTGAAAGGTCGAAAACGACTTTATAAATGAAACAACTTGTTGAATAAACAAACTTTATAATAATCAAAACATAGTTTTATATGTAGTCACCAGAATAATAAGGATCCTAAACTGTCTTGATTACACATACAAATCACACTCCATTGAAACTATGTATGCGTTATCCACTTATTTTTAAAAAAAAATCAAACGACTAAAAGAATATATTTATATGAAAGTTAAAATTTTGTATCGAGTCGTATGATCATGACATTAATACATTGTTTTATTATGCATATCATTGTCGCTCTATAGAACCTATGCAAGGATTATTAGGTTGTATTAAAGTTGAATAACAGAGCCAATAAACATTAAATATGCATCATTTTAAATAGATCCTGTCTTGATATATTGTTTTACACCAAAGGTTAATATAATAGTAACTGATGGTTAATACCTTCATTTTTAGGTCTTATAAGTTGTCTATTGTGACATGTGATATATGAATATACGCAAATTATGAGGAAAGTTATTAAGAAAGAAATAACCATGCCTAGTTCAAATAAACTTTGTGATAATCAAATAAAAAAAATTAAATAAATAAAATCAAACTAAATGGATATACGGTAAAAACAATCTATTATTGATTAAAATTAAAAAGAAAAAAATTAAGGTATGTTCAATAGTAAAAAAATTAAACTAGAAATTGAAAGGATTAAAAGTAATTTTAAAACAATATAATTTGAATGAAAAAATAATTAAAAATAATCAAAAGTAAGTGTTGTATATTGACTCACAAGGTCATAAGGTTCCTAAAATTGTCTTATTACGCACATAAATCACACACCGCCAAAATTATGCATAGGTTATTGATTAATTTAACAAAATTCAAAAGAATAAAAGGATTTGTATTAATAAGAAATTAAAATGTAATATTAACTTGTATAGATCACAATGCTCATAAATTGTCTTTATTATGCAAATTAGTGTTGCTATGCAGAACCATATTGTTTGATTGAGGAAGCAAGAGAACAATAGACGTATATTATTAAAAATAGACCATGTCTTGATATTGTCTTTGATACAAGAGGTTCACGTAATTGAAATGGATGGGTAATACTTTTGATACTTCAATATAATTTAGATAGGGTTATAATAAAAAAAAGTAAAATGTCATTTGGATCCCTGAGCTTTTGGCGGTTCAATCCAAAAACTTTTTTTTATTTCAGTCATTGTGATTTATTAAATATTGTTATTTTCATCCACTTCACTAACTCCGTTAAGTTCTTCGTTAAATATAAGTGTATTTTAGTCTTTTTAACACACTAATTGTCCAATTAAAACAAAATTAATCAATAAAATTTTCAATTAAAACTAGAAGAAGAATATAAAGCAACTAGTGAACCGGACACTTTAGTTTAAAAGTTTTGATTAACGTTAACTAGCTTAGAAGCCCGTTTAGGCGTCTACTACACGTGTTCTATAAAAAATTAAATAATAATTATTTAGTACTATTAAAAATTAAAAAATGATATTTTGAGATAAAATATGCTTAAAGTTACATATAATTAACCATAAAAAAATTAAAAAATAGCAATAAGTTTTCAAATTTTCGTCTTTAAACAAGTTTTGCTTTTAAAAAATATTAATTTTTTAACTCTCCAAAAAATATTAAAATGTTTGTATTAAAAAACTTAATTTAATTTTTTATGATACGACACAAACCTAATAAAAATTTATTAACAAAACATTTTAAAAACCAAATTATATGAAATATAAAGTTTTTTGATACAAACATTTTAATAATTTTTTGGAGATTTAAAAAATCAATATTTTTTAGAAGAAAAACTTATTTAAAGATAAAATTTGAAAATTAGTATTATTGTTTAATTACTTAATGGTTAATTATATGTAACTTTAAGCATATTTCATCTTAAAAAATTATTTTTTTATTTTTAATATTACTAAATAATTATTTTTTAATTTTTTCATAAAACATGTATAGTAGACAGGTTTCTAAACTAGTTAGCGTTAATCAAAACTTTTAAATTGAAGCGTTTAGCCTCACTAGGTGCTTCATATTTTTATTTTTAGTTTTATTGAATATTTTATTGATTGACTTTGTTTTAATTGAATAATTAGGGTGTTAAAAAGATTAAAATACACTTATATTTAACGAAGAATTTAACGGAGTTAGTGTAGTAAATGGAATTGGCAACATTTGTTAAACCACAATGACTGAAATGGCAAAAAAAAAGTTTGGATTGAAATGACAAATTTAATAAACGTTACGGATGAAAATGACATTTTTCTCTAAAAAGATATTGAATCTAAAAAGCCTAATAAATATTATAGGATTGACACGTGTTTTTCTATTATTCTGAGGAGAAGACATGTCAGTTTATTGTGTCCTATAAGTTTATTTTATTAAATATTAGTTTATTGTGTTATATATTTTTCATCATTTGTATAGGTATTTATTATTATGTTTTATGTTTTAGATTTATGTATAAACTTGTCTTTTATTATTGTGTTTCACAATTACAGTACACAACAATATCATTTCACCAATTATTTTTTAAAACTCATAGTTTTCATGATAACAAAATATATTATTTTGTCTTCTTTGTTATAGATTATATAATAACTTTGTTATTTGTAATTGTATTTTACAATTATAAATACATACTCATGTAATTTCATAAATGTATTTTTTAAAATTATATTATTTAAAATAACATAATTATGATAAATAAAATAATGAATGTGTTTTATGTTAAATACCATTTTTGAACTCCAATATGACCCCATGCTTCGTTAGCCCATACGGCTCCTGAAGTGTTATTTTATATTATTTTTAATGTATTAAATTAATTAGTTGTTAATTTATCATTGTGTTTAAATACGATAAATACACAACAATGTTATTTGATAATTATAATGTTTTTAAAATTCTTAACAATAAAAAAACACAATAACTATCAAAAAGTCATAATAAATTGCATTAGTTTCATAATAATGAGTAGAAGTCATAATAAATTGCATTAGTTTCATAATAATGAGTAGAAGTCATATGAGTTTTAAAATGTTAAAAACATATTATCTTTTTATATAATGATACTGTAGTTATTTTAAAGATTAAAAACATCTGTTTATATATCGTAATTTTTTTATAAAAAGCGATTTCGTATATAAAAGTTATAAACGTTAAAAAAATGAGGGAACTTAGAAAAATCAATAAAAGTGGTTATGGTTAAAATATAAACTTTTTTTCTACGATTGTATTTCAACCCTTGATTAAAAAGATTTATGATTAACATTACTTGTTATACTTTTTAGATTTAAACCGCTTTTTATTTGAATCCCTTCTCATATAATTTTAGTGTTGGATAAGTAAATTACAGTTATATGTGATAATAAAAGTTTAGAAATTAGGAAAGAATAACCAGATGTGAAGAAAAACTAACCAAATACATATTATTGAAATAAAACTAGAAGTAAAACTAACCAAACGAACTTAATTTGATATATTATTAAAAATATGTTCAAATTGATATAAAAATAATGGAGGGAATACTGAACATGAAGACACTTCAAACATACTTAGAGCATTCACAACTCATTCTTTATCTTTATCCATATAATTATAATAAAAATCATTACTTTTCACTCTCCTTTTTAACTTTATTATTATTTTTTCTCTCTCCTTTACTCGTAACCACTAAAATATATTAAAACCATTATATAGTTTTAAACGGTGATTCTCCAAAATACAAATTGAACAGTAAATTTACCATATCCTTCACTCACAACCACTTATAACCATACCATATAATATATAAAATATACTCAAAGAAATATAGAAAATGGGTTGTAAATGCTCTTAAGGGTTTAATATGCAGAGAATGATTCAAATAAAAAACCTTTTAAAACTAAAAAGTATAATAACTAATTTGAACTATCAATTTTCTTGATAAATGGTTGAAATTAAATTGCATAGAATAAGTATATTATAGTGGTATTTTAAGGATAACTATTTTTGTTGACTTTTCTTAAACTTCTTTACTTTTTTAAATGTTCATAACTTTTACATATGATATTATTATTTTTATAAATTTACACCAGAAAAATGAGCATTTTTTATCTTAAAGACGAGTGCAGTAATATTCTATAAAAGATAATAAAAATTTTTACATTATTAAGCTCCTTTGATTTCTACTTCTTATTGTGTTTTTAATGGAGTTATTGTGTCCTTTTATTAGTTATTATGTTTTTTAAATACTATTGTATTTTTTAAAATAATTAGTTCTAAAAAATATAATGATGGAATAAAATTGTTTTGTATCTCTAAAATGCAAAATATAATAAAAATTTACAACTAATTAATCTAATACATTAAAAGCAATGACAAAATAATACAATGTTTCATTATGTCTTTTAACTGTAATTGTGTTATTTAGAAACATTATAAGTTCTGAAAATTATATTGGTGAAATAATATTATTATGTACTTTTAATTGAAAAACATAATAATAGATAACAACAAGTTTATATAAATTTATAGAAAATGATGATAAAATAACACATTGTGTTATATTTATTTTCAACACTATAAATTAAAAAAACATTTTGATCTGGTTGTCGAGACTCTATAAAAAACAGGTTAATTTAAAGGTCTTCCAAAGCTTCAAGACAAAGTCTTCCGAAGTCAACTTTTGAAGATAGATTTCTTTCAAATACTTTTGAGTACATACTATTATCTTGAAGCTTGGACTTGACCTTCAATACTTCGGAAGCTTTTGAGACTTCGGAAGCTTTTGAGACTTCGGAAGTTTTGATGACTGGATCTTCGGAAGATTCTGTAGACACTACAGCAGACTCCAGTGCTTCGGAAGTATTCCTTCCTTCCGAGACCAACTTTTCTTCCGAATGAAATTTTCCACTTGCCTTCTTCTTAGTTTTGGAGCTTCTGAAGAAAACAGGTTTTCCTTCCAAAGCTTGAATCTTCTTGGAAATCTTGGAAGTCCTTGTCTTGGTCATATGAAGAGTACTTTTAGGATTGTATGGACAATCCTTAGCAAGATGAGCAGTACTTTCACACTTGACACACTCCATTTTCTTCTTCCCAAGAGCCTTCTACTGGGAACAAGACTGACTTTGGTCACATCCCTTCTCCACCCTCATTTTTGCAGATGCTAAGACAGTCCTTTTGGGCTTAGGACTGTTCTTGGAGTTGGATGGTCTAGGCTGTGTAGCAGTGGTACAGAAAAGATCAGCTTTCTACTTGGTACTGAGATGATTTGAACATGAATTAGAACTTTTAGCAGAAGAGTTTAGGTTGATGTCTTGAGCCTTCCTAGTTTTTCTTTTGCTCTTTCTGATCAAGTTCTTTCTCATTAACTTGGTCATCACAGTCTTCTTCTTCTCCTCAGAAGGATAGTAGCCTTTCTTAGAATCCTCCTCTTCACTCTTCTCAGAGAGATTCTTCACTATCACTTCTTCATCCTCTTCACTCAAAGTATCTATAAGAGGAAGCTCATCTTCACAAGTTCCATACCTAGGTGATCTTACAGACAAGATTGTATGTGGAGGAGCTATCTCCTTTGATCCTAGTCCCTTCTTGTTTTGATATCACACTTTGTTGTGCAGGGATAAGGATATCATGTTCTTAAAAGTCTCTTCTTCAAGAACACACTTGTCTGCCCTAGCTTTGCTGATCACAAGCTCAGCCTGGCACCCAGTCAGCTTAGTTATGAGATCTTTAATATGAGTCCTAAAATTTGTATGCTCATGTTTTAGAACTGAAATAGTTTTCTCAAGTCCTCTACCTTCAGTTTATAATCATTTTCAGAATTTCTAAAATCAGCTTTTAAGATATTTAAGGACTTAAGATCAGATCGCATTTCTAAGTTGTAGGACCTGTATCTGTTTACTTTAGCAATGCATTCAGGGGTACAGAGATGTTCTAATATCTTGGCTTCATCATGATCTGCCATCAGTGTTTGGTTTGGAGAAGCATCTTCCACCTGAAAGCTTTAGTCAAAGCCTCCTTTTTCAACAGCAACAGCGGCCTGTTGCTTTGGTTTCTCATTCTGGGAAGCTTTATTAGTGTAGTTTGGTCTAGATTGTGCTTGGCCACCATTTGTTCTTGGTGCCTTACACTCCCTGGCAAAGTGGCCCGTCAAGTTACAGTTGTAACACTTGACTTTGCTTTTATCCAGCCCAAACTTTTCACTAGTTGCATTGCTTGGAAACTTCCTTCCAGTCCACTTGTAGAACTTCTTGGCTCTGTGAGTGAGAAGAGCCATCTGCTGAACTATCTCCATGTACTCCAGATCATTTGGATGGATACAGTCCAGGTCTTCAAGGGTGAAAAGAAAGCTGCCACAACTTTCATCAAAAGACACAAAGGCTTGAGAAAAACTTGTCTCTTGGAATGGGCCTCTTTGAGTGTAGTTCTCTCTTGGTGTCTCAGGGAAGGTCATAAAAGGACCATTTAGTGAGTTGTCAGGGTAGCATATGGGATGATGTTAGGGTTCCATGCTATCCTTTCAACCACATGAAGGGTTGAACCCATTTGATTGTTGGAATTGCCAGATGAACCTTGCATGTTCATCTCCATCTCGTAGCCATTGAGAATCCCATATAACTCTTTTAGGGTGAGAGTTTTCAGGTTCTCAATCCTCTTGATAACCATACAGTAGTGTGTCCATTGCTTAGGAAGTAAGGACATGAACTTCCTTACAATGTCTCTGTTCTTAAGAGCAACTCCTCCATTCATTATGGTATCCACAATCTCAATATACCTGAAGTATTGTTGAGTCATGGTCTCACCTGCTTTGAAGGTGAAGTTTTCAAACTGCTGCTTCAGGAGATCCTTCTTGTTCTTCTTTGCTTCAGAGGAACCCTCATACATCAGTTTCAATGCATCCCACAGCTGCTTAGTTGTTTTGCATTTCTTGAAACCTCTGTATACATAGTTAGGAAGAACAGTCTGAAGAGCTGTCATGGCCTTCCAGTCAATCTCTACTCTCTTTCTATCTTCATCTGAGTAGTCTGTCACAGCCTTGGGGCTCATACCACCATTAGTAGCAGAACGGGTGTATGGTATGTAAGGTTCATTCTCAACAGACTCCCACATTTTTTAGTCTAGAGTCCTGATGAAACCTTCCCTTCTTAGGCACTAGGTATTAAAGTCTTCAAGAGTGATCAGTGGGGACTTGTTCATGGTTCCAATTTCCATATCACTTTTGGAAATGGCTGCCATTTGAAAAGTTTAGTATTTGTGTGTGAGGGATCTAAAGATGGTGAGATCTTATAACAAGAGCCTGGAAAGCTCTGATACAAAACGCAAAACCAGTTAAGGGTGGTCATTTACAACACAACAACACAAAGAGGAGAACAAAATAGACTTAATCAAATAGTGAACTGGATTAACCATAATAGATGATACTAAGAACATAAGTAAGTAAGAGACAGAACAAGTGAACAAGATACACAAGTATATGATTTTCAAGATTGCAGTATATTGCTTTCTTAAGTTCTAGTACAAGTGTTACAAAGCATGAAAGAAAGTTACAAGAACCTAAGATACTTATACTACATCCTACAACCGGCCATACTTTGAAGGCCAGCTGGATACAATTGATTAGACACAAAACAAAATTAATTGTAGAGTCAAAAAGCAGATTGCCTTTTGACTAGTGACTATGACATGTCATAGCTCACATCCTTATCTATTACAAAAAGGATAAAGTACATGAAGTAGAAAGTTATAGACTCAAGACCTCAATGTACAGTTACCAAAAGCATGGACCTTTTCACCAACTCATGTAAGTTGGTGACTTTATAGAGTTGTAGCCAAAAAGGGTCCAGCTTTATAGAAAAGTACATCAGATAAAGCATGTGGTTAGAATTTTTCGGAAGAAATCTGTCTTCGAGTGTTGGCTTCGGAAGACTTTGTCTATTGAAGCTTCGGAAGACTTCATCTTTGGCTTCGGAAGATATTAGTCTTGGCTTCGGAAGATTTCACACTTAAGAATAATTCTGTTGCATGTGTGAAACTGCCGAAGCATTCTTCTTCAGTGTACTTGTGGGTGTTTGGGTTGTATCAATCTTTTCATATAATCTCTACAATTAGTTAACAAATAAACTAATTAGGAGTCAAGTAAGAAAGACTAATCAATATAAGAGAAAACTTTATAGAAATATAACCAATGTTCTAAACCATTCCAATTATATCACTCAAATCTTTTTTTCCTGATTTAGTTACTCAACTTGTAAGGAGTGTGCTAATTTTATATTTTTTTTACCAATCTAGCAGGTTTAAATGGTATTTTTAGTTTTCTATATGTTTTTTAAATTGTTAACTACAAATTAACAATTATTAATTAAAACAAATGATCTTAAAAAAAAGTCTGATCAAGTTTTCCAAAACAAAAATGACAAATATTAGTTATAACAATATGTTTCTATGATCAAAAAATAAGATTAGAGGTTAGGGTTTTAAAAGTCTAAGGTTGTACATTTTGAAATTGTGTTTCTTAAAAATCAATGTTTGGTTCTTAAGTGTGTTATTGTGCTGGTGTATTACAATTATTGTAGGGGGGAAATAAGTTGTATGATAGGTTTATGCGTGTGCTACTATAAAAGTAAACATCAGCAATTGCGTAGGATTATAAACATAGTGATATGTTTTACTGAGTGATAATGTACAAGAAATTATTAGGATTTGTGGTTGAAATAGTTGTGTGAGTGTACGTGCTATCATAGAAAAATTAGAACTAAATTTTGTGTTCTAGTTGTAGTCCTATCTTAGACATGATTTTCATACCAATTATACATGCTAAGCACTATTATGTGATGTCCTTTGATTTGAAGAAGGGTGATGCAAACATTGTAGATGACAAAGCGTCGATGGTGGATTTTAATAAAGTATGCGCTCAAGTCTCAAATGATTGTTCGTTAACGTTCGTATTGAATTTTATATTATGATTCAAACAAGTACAAACATATGGGGAACTTATTGATTTTTTTCTTTGTTAACAGAAGATGGCATTATGCTATTATTTGCCAACACGCAATAGCAATAAAACTATCAAGGAGTGTTCCAAAAAAGTTTAAGATGATGTCAAGAACTCAGCACAATTCAGTGGATTGTGGTGTTTTTGTAGTGAGGCATATGGAAACAAATCAAAGCATGACAGCAGCAAAATAGAAAAGTGGACTAGTAAATGAATCCGTTGAACAGACTCTGCAGCTGAATGACATGAGGATAAAATACCTTGTGAAGATTCTACTTTCGGATGATAACATAAAGAAAAATGTGGTGATAGATGAGGTACGTGAGTATGTTAGGCTGGGCAATGCAGAAAAACAAGAAATGGCCAAGGGTGCAATGGAAAGGATAACAGAAAAGCAGGGTCGTCCCAACGTTATTTGAGGCCCCAATCAAAATAGAAAAAATGGGGCCCTATCCAAAAATATTTTTATTAAAACCCTCCTCCTTTATCCGGGCTTGGAACCGGCAATAATAAACTAAAATGTTATAGTTGGCGGAGTTAAAAAAAATTTTTTACTAATGTATTGTGTATGTATTATGTATAGATGTTTATATGAAATTTACCTTTCTAGCTTTATATGATGCAAATTCATTAATGAAATATTCATAATCAAATCCTTCTAGAAATTCTTTTTCAATAGCCAAAGTAGCTAAACCGTTTAATCTTTCTTGTAATATTGTAGATCTTAAGTAATTTTTTATAAGCTTTAATTTGGAAAAGCTTCGTTCCGCGGAAGCAACAGTTACGGGAATAGTTAACAAAATTCTATAGGCAATATATGAATTTGGAAAAGAATTAAATTTTTTAATATAATTTAATATACTAATAAGTGTGTCTGATTCTAAAGAAATAATCTCTCTTAACATTTTTAGTTCTTGAAATAAATCTAAACCATTAATATCTATACTATCATTATGTTTTAAAACATTTTCAAGGTTAATACACTTCTGTTTTAAAATTTCTTCATTCACGATTTTTAATTTATTAATAGTAAACATGAAACCAAAAGTACTTTCAAACTCTTTAAGTTGTTCAAATCTATTTTTAAGTGAAGAACTAGCTTGGTCTACTATGTATAAAAAGTACTCAGTCCTAAAACTTTCAACCGGTGTTTTCAAAGTTTCATTATCATATTTTCATCAAATTTTTTATTTCTACGAATAATACGTTTTTCATGAAAAGTAGGTTCTACATTCATCTCTAATGCAATCTCTTTGGCTGCAATCATAGCTTTTTCAAATCCATCATCTCTATACTTTTTAAAAAAACAAATAAGTCCATCTAATTGAGTTATAGCATCATCAATACTCATGTCTTTTGCTTGTAAGTTCTTACTAACTATATTAATAGCATACAGAATATCATACCAAATAACCATACCTAATAAAAATTCAAAATTTCCTATTTCAGTTTTAGCTAAGGATTTAACTTCACTTTTAAATTTAAGATCATCATCATCAATTGATTCATCATATAATTCCAATAACGCTTCTCTTACTTGTGGAGCTTGAAATCTAATTGCTTTAATACTTTCTATGCGACTTTCCCAACGTGTTTGTGATAATGATTTAACAGTTAAATATGGAACGTTGTCTTTTAAAACTTGCCACCTTTTAGTAGATGATGAAAACAAACAATAAACCCGTTGTACTGTTCCAAAAAATCCCTAGCTTTTTTACAAGATTTAGCCATATCACAATTACTAGATTTAAATTATGAGCACCACATGGGGTATAAAATGCTCTAGGGTTAATATCTAGTAAGCGCTTTTGCACTCCTTGATGTTTTCCTTTCATATTTGATCCATTATCATAACCTTGTCCCCTAATGTTATCTACATCAAGTCCTATTTTATTAATTTCTTTGATAATAGCATCAAATATACCTTTACCAGTTGTATCATCTACTACTAAAAATTCTATAAAATATTCTTTAACAACTATTGGGGTTGAAGAAATGTCTAAACATCGTAAGATAATGGACATTTGTTCTTTGTGACTTGTGTCAGGTGTGCAATCAAGTATAATTGAAAAATATTTAGCTTCCTTAACTTTTTTAATAATTTGACTTTTGATTTCTTTTGCTAATAAGCTAATTAGTTCATTTTGCATATTATGTCCAAGATAATGATTATGAATTTCTTTATTTTTTATACGTCGAATATGTTCTTGCATTACTGGATCGAATTCTGCAATCATCTCAATAGTACTTAAAAAATTACCATTGTTTTCTTGAAAAAGTTTTTCGGTTGATCCACGAAATGATACACCATTTTTTCCAAAATTCTTTACAATGGCAATTATTCTTATTAACACATTTCTCCAATGTTCTTTATCCTTATTTATTCGATCTTGTATATGTTTATCAATCGTCTTATTTTTCATCAACCTTATCTCTAAATCCATCCATGTTCTCATATTAATAATGTGTACATTACTTGTTTCATGTTCTTTTAGGTTTCTACTCATATTATTCCAACTATTACTACCTTCATTTCCTAACTTACTTGTACATTGATTTACATTAAATAACTTACAACAAAAACAAAATACTCTATCTAACTCCATAGAATAAATCAACCATTTTCTTCATATTTTTCTCCATTTGGTAAAGTTTGCATATAAAGAGAAGTATTAAAGTTTCTTAAATTTTTATCTTTTGGAAAATTATAATTATAAATTTTAACCGGGCCTTTTTCTATAATAAGATCTCTTAAATTATTACTAATATTATTCCATTGACTTGGATCAATAAAATTTGGAGTTTCGTTAAATTGATTTGGAGTTTCATTACTATTTGTGGGTTTATTACTATTTGTTGGATTATCACTATTTGTAGGGTCATCACTATTTGTAGGATCATTCACATCATTTGGTTCATCTAAATTCATATGCTCATCAAAGTTTGTTGGTTCATCTAGGTTTGTAGGTCCATCTTGATTTATTGTATCATTTGTATTCGAGGTTTTAACGAACTTAAGTAGTGATCCTTTTATTGATTCATTTAAAACTGCTTGTTTTGCCTTCTTTGCCTTTTTTGATGCACCGGAAGGGTATTTTCAAAATCGATTTGACATTCTAGATTACAAAAGTACCAAATCAATTTATTAACTTCTATACCTAACTATCTAATACCTAACAAAACAGTTACCCAAACTTCTAAGTTCTAAAACTATAAGGCTCTAATCTAATGGAGTAATGGTCCTAATGTAAAACCAAAATGAACTAATACCAAATTACCAATTACCAATTACCAATTACCAATTACCAAATCAAATTATCAAATCTGCAAAACTAATTACAGAGCCTCTAAACTTTACATAGAAGTATAGAACAATCAAGATATCAAAGAGACAAAGATTCAAAGCACTAAAGCAGTTAAGGAGAATTCATCAGTTAGATTCAAATAGAGTAAAAAAGGAGTGTAGATCAGTAGATGATTCATAGACGAACCTGGTCACCTGGAGACTTGAGTCAAGACTCAAGAGTAGAGAACCCGTTTGAGATTTCAGATTTCAAATTGAGATTTCAGATTTGAGTATACATTCATTTCAAACTCTAGATTTCAGATTTTAGACTTGAGCCTTCAATCCTTCATTTCGGACTTCAGAGATTTAACGAGGCCGAGGGTGAAGCCGTGAAGGGTCCCTTTAACGTGCAGCGGTGCAGACAAGTGACAACAAATGCGGCGGAAGGTGACATGGACAGCCCGCAGCCAGCCCGCAGCCAGCCATCGCAGGTCGCAGCCGACTCTTTGCAAGCCACAGCCGACTCTTTGCAGGCCCGCAGCCCGCAGGCCGCAGCCAGCCATCGAAGTCGGTGTGCACGCAGGCCGCAGCGCCAGCAGCGGCGGACTTTGAAGTGACAGGTGGTGAGGTCGGTGAAGTGACCGATGGGTAACGGACTAACGGTCGGATTGTCGGAACTCGGAACCCTATGGCTATCGGTGATGACCGATGAAAAGGGTTCGGAACCCTACCTGAGTACAGAGTACCTGACTACCTCTCCAAAGTCCAACCAAAATGTATATTAGATCAGGTTTTTTTTTAAAAAAATGGGCCCCTATTTTTGGGGGCCCCAAGCCCAGTGACTCTCTAAAAGGTCTAATGGGCCGGCCCTGCAGAAAAGTCAACTGTGTGATGATAATATCGTAAGGGTCAGTGGTAAGTTTACTTTAGATACTTCCTGTTTTAAACATTTGGTTGTTTTGTTAAGACTTTATGTAAGGTTACGTTGTTTGTAGTTTTTTATTTTTGAGAACTTATATGTTCAATGGGAAAAAGCAACTATGGATACTAATGTTTTAAAACAAACTTTGGCTATTGATGTGGATGATGTTTTCTTTCTTATTGAAATATGGTTGACAGTACTATGTTGTTCGTATGGTTGTTTATGGTACATGAATTAGAAATGAATAACATCCCATGATGTTAGCACATAATGAAAAAGCTATATGTTGTTTTATACCATTAAGGGTAATAATATTTTAGTATGGTTTTCATAATTAAGCATGTTATGTAGCTATGAGTCATAACTAAGCATAAACATTAAGATATTATTAGTAATGAATAACAATACATGATGTTAGAACATAATGAAAATTTTATAGGAGTAATGATATTTTAGTATGGTTTGAATGCATTTAACAATCATTCGTATGAATATGAAGTTTCAGAACCTAATAAAGCAGCACCTAAGCATACATTGCGGTGATGGTTATCAATCCCTGTAAAAGGAACAAAAACCATTTCACAGCTACGTAAAAAATAAAAACTATTATTAATAAAGAAATGTATAACATAATTTAAGCATTAAGTGTTAATAAATTAGTGTGGAAATGAAAGAAATATATACTTGTTTGTACGAAAAGTGGAGTCAAAAGAAATAACAACGCCGAAAATAGTGTAGTTTTGTTTCATTTCTTGATCAGTCCAAAAGAGACCCATCAAAGCACCGCCTTTCCCGATTAAAAAATCACAAGAGAAATCTGGAAAATAATCTTCTTGCGAAGCAATCGACGAACAACCATCTAAAATCATATTTACCAATGTAAACATTAATTTCTTTCAAGAAGTTCTTGCAGTCAACAGTAGCACCAACCTCAAAATCACCATAATAAGTTCTCGTTATAGAAAATGCTTTAACAAGACCAATATTCGGCTTTGACAAATTTAAAATAAACTCTTTCTATATATGGCAACAACAACTTACGAGCAAAACGTAACAAATGATGGTCAAACTCATGTACAAGTGGGTGATTATGTTCTTTGAAAAAAACATAAACTTTATATTTGTCTTTACCGCATATCTGAATCTACAAGCAAGCTTGACAACGAGTTCTAATAGAAGCCCTACTACGAAATTGTGACTCATTAAAACCATCAAGTGTGTCAATCTTTTTGAATATTTTTTTTTACCTATTTAGAACACATAAAATATTTCAGACACAACATCATTCTTGATTTGATTTTTTAAGTGATTTTTCTAACTGATAACCCACCACCCCTAGCATAACCCTTATAGAAACAGAAAGCCTTGTCAATAGATTTAAACGTCATGCCCACGCGGGGCCTTCTTGAGATAGGGACATCAGGTGTATATAAAATACCCTTCCAATGTGTGGGGTTGTTCACACAATGCTAGCATCATAGTTTTCATCTTCAACAACAATTGTAGTGTTATCTGAATAAATGAAATAAAATCATAAATAATACATTTACACTTATGATACCATGTAAAAAACAACAAAGCTAATGTTAGCATGATCTTCATATGTGACATTATTGGCATCTGATGAGAATAATAACAAATACAAAACATGATCTATCATAAATACAATAGCTTAAAACAGTAGCATTCACCTCACATGTAATCATACTTATTTGTAGATCCGCCAAAAGGTTTACAATGAATTAAAACATTAATAATCATTTGCAATGTTTTAAACAATTATTGATTAGATCATTCTAAATATTAAATAACACTCATACAAACACTGAGAAAAAAAACAATAACAAATCATAGATTCAAAGGTAGCAACACAAAATAGCATCGCCACAAATACAACAAACATGATTCAACTAAAATTTTACATTGAACAATAAGATTAATCTTCACATAATATCATTTCAGTGTTCGACAACAGTAATTAATAAAAACAATTAACATTAATTCGCCAATAACCAAAAACAGAAGATCAAACAATGTTCGTAATCAACATTAATGCCATACTACGTGTCCGCTTAGAATTCATAGTGAATACATATACCTTGATCCATCATGACGTTGATGATTCTAAACCAATGTTAGCAAACAATTAGATTAAACTCGAGCCATTAGAATGCGAGAAGAATAATGAACATCTTCAGCAATCGTCATTTCAATATATATTAAACATCTAGTAATTTAGATGAAAAAATGATCGTTAATTTGAAATGAGGATTAGGCATGATATGATACCGCTTAATTGATGGGATACCGAAAACAGAATATAAAATCATAACTGAAATCAATTGACTACCGACACAATATCAAGAAATTACTAACCAAATGTAGAATGAAATATTGGCTTTTAGTGATACACATGACATCCCTTAATTGGTTTGTATATAAATATATATATATATAGAGGTTGGTTAATATAAAAAGATATATGGTGAATTGTCATTTTTCATCATGTGATTTGATCATATTTATCATTTTCATCCAAAAAAATTTTCTTTCATTTAACTCCCCATGGTTGAAAAAAGATGTTATTTTCATTCAAAAATGTTAGCTTTATTATTTTAAATATGTTAAATATTAATCGTTAAAATGGTACTTATTTACATTTTATAGTTGTTGGACCAAAAGAATCAATGAGCCTGATCAGAAAAACCTCTAAGTCCACAGACATTACAACTGCTGAAGAAGATCACAACAGCTGAAGACATCAGCTGATCACAAAGTCTGAAGACAAGAACTGAAGAGTACTACTGAAGACAAAGTCTGAAAGTAAAGTACTGAAGACAAAGTCTGAAGACAAGAACTGAAGACTACTACTGAAGACAAAGTCTGAAAGTAAAGTACTGAAGACAAAGTCTGAAAGTAAAGTACTGAAGACAAAGTCTGAAGACAAGAACTAAAGACTACTACCGAAGACAAAGTCTGAAAGTAAAGTACTGAAGACAAAGTCTAAAGCTATCAGCTGAAGACAAAGTCTGAAAGTAAAAGTCTGAAGAACAAAGAATGAAGACCAAAGTGATCAGTAGTTGTCACAACAGCTGAAGTTATCAACTTCAGTAGTTGTGATGGTTTCCTTTCAGTACTTGTAATTTATTTTCAGTAGTTTTATGTTTCTTGTACTTAGCATTCTCTGAGATGTAATCAGTAGTTGAGAACGTTCTCAGTAGTTTGCATAGTTTCAGTAGTTTGAATAATTCTGTTAGATATCACTATCAAGTGACATCAGCAGACGTCACATATCCTATATAAGGAATGTTGACCTAATTGTAAAGTGTGACATTGAGCCACCACGAAAGCATATGAATGAATTATCTCTCTTGCAGAATTCTCTTTTTCTATAACCATTTACAGTTACATTGAATATCAATTGTCTTCTTGTGAATTGTTTAATTCGTTGTTCGATTTTCCGCTACTATACTCTCTAATTAATCAAACTCAGATCACTGATCCTAACAAATGGTATCAGAGCATGGTTAATCATTGATCGATCTAACAATTGATCATTGAAACTGCTATTCGATATCTAAGTTTGATTGAATTAGCATATTTGCAAGAATTGGTTATAGATCATTGAATTTCTGCTGCTTTTGTTTATCTGCTTTGAGTTTTCTCTTGGTTCATATTGAGTTTGTTGTGTTTTGCACTAAATCAGTTAAAACTTAATTGAACTTGGTTGAATCTGAGAATGACTACTTCTTCTAATGACCCTCACAATACCGGTTCCTCAACCAAGCCTCCGATGCTGGTTAGGACTGAGTATAACATATGGCAACGAAAAATGCTTCATCACCTGTCTGTTAACAGTTCAGGTTGTTGGACATCTGTGGTACATGGTCCACACAAGCCTATGGTGAACAATCCTTAAACCAACCAAATGGTTCCGAAGAAGAAGGAACAATACTCAGATGAGGATCGAAAACTGTTTGAGAATGATGCTAAAGCGCATGGAATTCTGGCCATGGCACTGCCGAATGAAATCTATTCTGGGCTTATGCATCATGAAACTGCTCATGACCTCTGGAATGCATTGAATGAACAATTTGGTGGAACAGATGAGGTCTTAGCAAACAACAGAGAAATCCTTGCCCAACAATATGAGACATTCTCTCATAGGAAGGGTGAGTCACTGACTCAATAGTTTGAGCGTTTTTCCTGTTTGATCTCTGAGCTGAAAATGGTCAAACATGAATACATTAATAGTTAGATGAACAACAGATTCCTCAGATTACTGCCTGAGAGATGGGACACATATACCATTATCCTACGCTCCAGTGCAAATCTGGATAGTCTATCTCTCACCCAACTCCATAGGAAACTGCTTACATTTAAAAGAGAGATAGAGCAGAAAAGGAAACTCGCATCATCAGAAAAGCTCACTGATGACTTTGTACCAGGGAACACTGCCTTGGTTGGTCATGAGTCAGAATATGCTGCATCAGAAAGCAATTATGATGAGCATATAGATTTCTCCTCAAACGGTTCAGATCATGCATTTGTTAGTGTTGACAGTCAGTCAGGCTGTAATAGTGACAATTTGTGTTTCATTATGGATGATTTAAAGGGTATTGTTGATGATGACTTAGAAGAGATGGATATTCTGAGCCAAATGGCCTTGATTAATATCAGATCTCAAAAGTTCTACAAGAGAACTGGCAGGAAATTTCTAGGACTCTCTGGCAAAACCAAAGTTGGTTTTGACAAGAGTAAGTTGAGGTGTCACAAATGCCACAGGCTTGGACACTTTGCAAGAGAGTGTAGATCATCTGGATCTAACTCCTCTGCACCCTTTGTGACTTTTCCAAGCAATAGTCCACAAAACAGAGGGCAACATCCTGCTAGTTCTGGTCATCATTCACAACCTATATCTCCTACATATTTTGTCCCTCAGGGTTCAATGTCATATCCATATCACTGTTATTACATGCCACACCCAAATCCGGTTCAAGTTCCTATTGCACAACAACCTCAAGCCCTACCTGAGCCTCTACCATCTCAATCATCTCAATCACAACCTCATCACAGCTTCTTCACCCCTGGTATTGTTGACTGGAGCAGTTTACCAGATGATCTCTCTGGTAATGAGCAATTATTTGCTGGTGATGGTCAACATGGTGGTGAACATCCTTTTGGGAATCTAGCTCTCATGGCCCTGGAATCTACTGATAGTTCATGCTCCAATGCATCTTCATCACAAGTAACCCAGGTATCCTCTGAGGCTAAGGCCAAGCTATGTTCTGAATCTTGCATAGCTGCATTTATCTCTATTAGAGAGGCAAATGTAGCTTTAATAAATCAAAATCTAGAGCTTGAGCAAACCCTTTCCAAAAGAAAAGCTGAATATGAGTCTGTCCTTAAGGATAAAGATGATGAGATTTATAAGCTTAAATGCCAATTAAATGATGAAAAGGCTAAGCTAGAGGTCATTCTTGAGAACCATAGAGATCTCAAAGAAAAACTTGCAGTTACCCAAGTTGAGTGTGACCGCTGGGTATCATCCTGCAAGGGATTTGAAATGCTGCTCAGTAAGCAATCTGCTTCGAATATGAAGTTTGGAATAGGTTACAACCACATTACACCACCTACAGATTTTGCTCCAAAATCAATAGTAAAATCTGAAGATGAAAGTAATTTCCAAACCACATCATCATGTGCATCATCCTAAAGTGATCACCCAAAATCACAAGATGAAATCAGTGTTGATACCTCAGCAAATCAATTGGCTGATGGGTTAACTACTGATAAGCACATGAAGCTGAGTACTTCGGATGTTGTCCCTCAAAGTACCTCAAGTACTGAAGGGCAAGTCACAACATCTGAAAAGCATTTCAAATCACTGAAATAAAAGGATTAACAACTGCTGATAGAGAATAGCTGAAGAACAAGTCTTCAGTTGTTACAGATCCTTCAGTACTAAAAAAAGTACTGAAAGGAGGAAAGTACTGAAGAGCACACCTTCAGTAGTTTTCATATCAGCAGTTGATCAATCCAGATGAAGAATAAGCCATGTGAAATATGTGGTAAATTCAATCATCTTTCTGATGAATGTTGGTATAGAAAGCGTTCCAAACTCAACAGAGATAAGCTCATTAAAATCCAGATGGATGAAATGAAAAATGAGTTTGAGACTAAGTTTGTACCACAGTCATCCCTTTGTGATAAACCTAAGCCTTCAACCAAATCCAAAAAGAAGGATAGGGTTTATCATAAAATAGCTGATAGTGCTCCTCATGATAAACATTAGACTAAGTCTGTGAATTTTAAGGAGGAAATGGTAGGTCACAGGAACTCATCAAACACAAGTACTGATATGTCACAAGAGCTGAAAGCTTTAGCTACAAATCAGACACAACTTGTTATGATGGTTCAGCATTTGTTGGGGAGAGTTAACCAACTAGATGCACCTGTGATCAAACCACTGAAAAGGCATTCCAAGCCCAAATCCAAGGAATCCATTTCAGCACCATCTCCTTCTTCATCCTTTAATCATAAGAAACAAGTTATGGTTAAATCTGTTGATGAAAACAGACCCAAAACCAAAAAGGTTTGGGTCTCAAAACCTAACTAGTTCTTTATGATGAATGCAGGGTTCTTCAGCATGCCAAAGGAGCATCTGGTATGTAGACAGTGGAGGATCTATGCATATGACTGGGAGCAGTTCTCTTCTTATGACTACTCTCAAGGAAAGAAGGGATTTGTTTCATTTGGAAATGATGCCAAGGGTTACATCATCGGAAAGGATATGTGTCTAATGGACAAATCAGGTTGATGATGTTAATCATATGGAGAATCTCAAGTATAATCTGCTGAGTATCAGTCAGATGTGTGATAAAGGGCATGTTGCACTTTTCACAAGCCAGAACTACAGGATTCTGTCTTTCCAAGTTCTGAGGCTGATTGACAAGGTATTGGATGAACATACTCTCCTGAAGGCCAACAGGATTGGAAGAGTATATGCCTTGGATTTGTCAAAGAAGATTGATTTGAAGGGTCATCCTTGCCTGTTCTCCAAAGCCTCTTCTCAGGAATCTAAACTGTGGCATAGAAGGCTGGGTCATGTTAATCTCAAAAACATGAATCAGTTGATCCACAATAGTTTAGTGAGAGGTCTACCAATAAAGGAGTTCTACTGTGATGAAACCTGCACTACTTGTTTGAAAGGAAAACATCACAAAGTCTCATTCCCCTATTGAAGAACCTAAGTCCACTGCCTGCTTGCAGTTACTGCACATGGATCTATTTGGTCCTGTGAGAGTGATGAGTATGGCAAAGAAGAAATACTGTCTGGTAATTGTGGATGATTACTCCAGATTTGTATGGACTTTCTTCTTGCATTCAAAGGATGAGGTTGCTCAGACGATTATAAACTTTGTGGTGTATGTTGAGAAGCAATATTCCCTATCAGTCAAGTGTATAAGGAGTGATAATGGAACTGAATTCAGAAACTATACACTTGATGATTTTTATCTATCAAAAGGAATCAAGAGGCAGTTTAGCATCCCAAGGACTCCAGAACAAAATAGAGTAGTGGAGAGAAAGAACAGGACCCTAATTGAAGCTGCAAGGTCTATGTTGGCTGACTCTGGTTTGCCATTGACCTTTTGGGCTGAAGCTATTAACACAGCTTGCTATGTGCAGAATAGAGTATTAGTAAATCAGAGGTTGATGAAGACTCCATATGAACTTCTACATCATTTGGCTCCTCTAATTTCATTCTTCAAAGCCTTTGGGTGTCCTTGTTTCATTCTAAACACAAAGGATCAACTCCACAAATTGATCCTAAGGTGGATGCAGGGTATTTTGTAGGTTATTCATCCATATGCAAGGCTTACAGGGTCTTCAACTGCAGAACAAAGTTAGTTGAAGAAACCTTGCATGTGAAATTCAATGAATCTCCTAAGGATAAGTTCCACAAAACCCTGTGGAGTTGTTTGATCTGGACATACTGCAATATATTCCTTATCAATCTCCAGCTGTTGCAGATCATGTGGATAAATCATCTTCTGCAGCAAGTCTTTCACCTGGTGGTACTAAAGATGATAATGATATCAGTACTCACCTTTTCAAGTTTAGTGACCAACTGCCTGTGTCTGCTAAACTTGATGTTCCTGTAGCTTCTGTAGCTCCATCCACAACAAATGCTGATGAGATTTCTGACTCCTCTACATCATTTGACTTGCCATCTAATACTTGGTTTCAAGAAACTGGATCACCATCTGTTGCTGCTGAACCGGCTACAAACACTTGTACTGATCTTATAGTATACCAAGAGCTGTAGAATCACCCCATGTCTCAAATCATTGGTGATATCAATGCTGGTGTCTCAACCAGAAGTCAATTGTCTAACTTCTGCTTCTATGCTCTCTTCATCAGTCAGCTAGAGCCAAAGAACTATCATGTTGCTTTGAGAGACAATGGATGGGTTAAAGCCATGCAGCTTAAGCTACTTCAGTTCAAAAAGCAGCAAGTGTGGGAACTGGTTCCTCTACCCCCAGGTAAGTTTGCAATAGGCACTAAATGGGTGTTTAGGAATAAAACTGATGAAAATGGGCTTATTGTCAAGAACAAGGCTAGGCTGGTTGCACAAGGGTTTTCACAAGAAGAAGGTATTGATTATGATGAAACCTTTGCTCCTGTAGCCAGACTAGATGCAATTAGATTGTTCTTAGCCTATGTTGCATTCCACAATCTTAAAGTTTTTCAAATGGATGTCAAAAGTGCATTTTTTATGGTAAAATAAAAGAAGAGGTTTATGTGTCAACCACCAGGTTTTGAGGACAATAAACATCCTGATTGGGTGTATAAACTTGATAAGGCTCTTTATGGGTTGAAGCAAGCTCCTAGAGCCTGGTATGAAACACTTTCAAATTTTCTATTAACAATAATTTCACTAGAGGTTTCATAGATAAAACTTTGTTTATAAAGAAAGTGGATCAGCAGAAGCTACTTGTTCAAATTTATGTTGATGATATTATTTTTGCATCCTCTGATCCCCATTGTGTGATGAGTTTACAAGTTTAATGAAGCAAAAGTTTGAAATGAGTGCAATGGAGAATTACAGTTCTTTCTAGGCTTGCAAATCAAACAAAAGGCTAATGGAACCTTCATTCATCAGACAAAATATACAAAAAATCTTTTGAATAAGTTTGATTTACAAAACTGTAAGCCTTGTTCTACTCCCATGTGCAACACCACACAACTGGATGCAGATCAGAAAGGGAAAGCTATTGATGAAACACTTTACAGATGTATGATTGGGTCCTTGATGTACTTAACAGCTTCTAGACCAGATATTATGTTTGCAACGTGTGTTTGTGCTAGATTTCAGGCTGCTCCTAAAGAGTCTCATTTGATTGCAGTTAAGAGGATCTTTAGATATTTGCAAGGTACACAACCTCTAGGTCTTTGGTATTCCATTGGACACTCATGCAAATTAGTTGCTTTTTCTGATAGTGACTATGCAGGGTTTAAGTTAACCAGAAAGTCAACTTCTGGTGGATGTCAATTCCTAGGCAACTGTTTGATTTCTTGGCAGAGTAAGAAACAAACATTTGTTGCTACATCCACTGCTGAAGCAGAGTACATTACTGCTGCAAGTTGTACATCTCAGGTACTCTGGCTTCAAAACCAATTATTGGATTATGGCATTACAGAGACTAAGACTCCATTATTAATGGATAGTGCTTCAGCTCTATGCATTGTCAAGAATCCAGTCCAGTACTCTAGGACAAACATATAGAGATCAGACACCATTTTATTAGGGATTGTTTTAAAAAAGGTCCGATTGATCCAAAGTTTGTGCCTAATGCTGATGAGCTTGCAAATATATTTACTAAGCCTTTGGATAGTTCAACTTTCCAAAACCTTGTGTTAAGGCTTGGTATGCTGCAGGTAGAATAAGTGATAACTACTGATGATCTCAGTAAACAAGTACTGATGATCATAGTAAACATGTCATAAATATGTACTAATTCTGTTAAAAGAAACTGATGCAGTTACAACTACTGATGTAGTTATAACTCCTAGATCAGTAAAAACAGACAAGTACTGATATCCTATGAAACTACTGAAATCAGCTAAAAAGTCTGATGAGTAAGTGTTGAGGACAGTATGAAACAGCTGAAAAGCTAAGAATTGACGAAAACTACCGATGAGAATTTTCACTTCAGTCGTTTCACAAACTGTTGTTTCACTCTAAACAGCTGATGACAAAACCATGTCTTCAGTAGTTTCACAACTACTGATGACTAATACCAAGTCCTCAGTTGTTTACAATAGCTGAAGACAAAACCAAGGTTTTCAGTAGTTTCACAACTACTGATGACTAAAACCAAGTCTTCAGTTGTTTTCAAACGTCTGATAGTTAACACCAAGTCTTCAGTTGTTTTCATAACAACTGATGCCAACACCAACACTTTTAGTCGTTTTCTTTTCAGCCTTTTCTAAACCTATAAATACCTGCACTTATAGCCAAATGTTTCATTAGCCGTTTTCAAACCTTTCTCTCTCAACAATGGCGACCATGAAACTCAAACCCCGACACAACTGTGTTGCCTACCTTTTGAAATCGGCCTTCTGGAACAAGTTTGACACTGCCATCAATCTTATGGTGGATTCCCCATACAGAACATCCTTTCTTTTGAATCCTACCATATATCCTAACTCCTTATCCCAGTTCTGGATCAACATCTCTGTAATAACTGGTGAGAATGATAGACAAATCACTCTCCAGTCATTGGTGAACCAGAAATAGGTGCTCATCACCCCCGACATCATTCGCAAAACCCTAAATTTGCATGATGGCACCTATCCTAAAGAATACCCGAAAGGCACCACTGATATGTCTTTTATCCATAACGGGTATGAAAGCGGCTTAAGTGCTACAACCATACTTAAAAGGCACTTCCATGATGCTGAACAACTTATCTTTCATATGGTGAATGTCTGCCTTGCATCAAAGACATCTTCTTGGGATCAGATGTCTTTCCGATGGCAACAGGTATTGTTTTCTATCCTTGAACGCCAAAATCTAAATTTTTCTGAGATAGTGTTCATGGAACTAAAGGATCTGGCTCAGAAACCTATGGCAAATAGATGTATACTTTATTCCAGGTTTCTGATGGCCATAATTTTGAATCAATTACAATCTAATGGCCTTGTTGTCTTGGAGTCCCTGCTCCAGCTGTTTTAGCTGAGGTATACTCCCGACATAACTCAGACCCTACTTTTAAAGGGGCTGCCCGGATGCTAAAACCCAAGCAGAGGGAACCCACAGCCTCCACTTCCAGATCCAAAGTCCCCACCAAACCCAAATCCAAAAAGCCCAAAAGGCTACTCAGGGATATGAGTCCCCTGAGGATGCCCCTGTACCACAAACACAAGAAATACACACTGGTTATAACCCCCAGTTATGTCCAAGACTCAACCTGCTGAAGCCGCACGGTATCCTCTCAACAGGATCCTGTTGCAACCACAATTGGGGATCCCACATTCTGGAACCTCTCTCAATTGAGAGGGTTACCATTGAAGAGCACCTCTCTCCCCGGGTGCATTCTGCTTCAGACCAATCTCCACATGCAACCGCCCCTCAAAGCCCAACACTGATCGTTGCTAAAGTGCTGAGTCAGTTGCATTCCTCACCCCCTCCCCAGAAACCACTTATCACTGGGAATACCTCAACTATTGAGGGGGAGGACCAAAATGCTTCTGATAACCCACAACACAGGGGTTACAATGTTCAATCTCCAAGTGTAGAAATGGATGTTAGAACATCTGGTAAGGCTGCCACTTCTACTGATTCAACAAATGATCAGGATGAACTTGGTAACATCCATAAGACCTTACCAGAGGCAACTGCCAATGAAGGACACAGTCCTGAGGCAGGAAGTCCCCAGTACCACGAACAAGGGGCACTGCTCTCCTAATCTACACTCAGAGCATGTACATCCTGATTCATTCAGGAGGTCAGGTGATTCAGCACAAACTGATGATGACCTGGGCTTTTTCTATGATGTATTAGCCCATAATACCATCCTTGAGACTGAGGTGAGCAGACTCAAAGAGTTATTAGCCACATGTCTCAGGATCAAAGTCCATCTACCTCACAAACCCCACAAATGGCACCTTCCATTGAAGGTTCCCCAAACACTGAGCCTACACACGTAATTGAGCCACCAGCCACTACTTTTGGCACCACCTCTCAGGATAGAACCCCTCTGAGCAGATGGTTGCTATCTTTCAAAACTCCTTACCTCTCATCACTCCCATCATCACTGACATAGTGCATAAAGCCATTGATGAGAGGATATCCTCGAATCTACAAACCCTCATTGATGATGTTGTTCACAAATCTCTTTTTGCCTTTCAAGCCCCTGATCCCAATGCAACCAAAAAGGGGGAGACTTCCAAGTCTAAGGTAGTGAAAGAAAAGAAAAGAAAAAGAGTTGATGATGACAAAGAACTTGCAAAAGAGAAGGAGGTGGAGAAAGAACTGATCTCAAAACAGCTGATCACATATAAAAGAAGAAAAGTGCTGAGTCAAAAGCTGATGAAGATAAATCCTTAGAAGATCTTGTCAAAGATGCTGATGAAGCTCACAACAGATCCATGGATAAAATTATAGATCAGCTCTTTCAACAAGTCATGACACAGCTACACTAGACACTGAGATCAGAAGGCTGGAAATAGAAGAGATTCAAGCTAGATGGGCCGGTTATAGTGTGTTGGAAAGGGAAAGATTGGAGATAATGATCAGATTCATTGCCAAATACCTTGGAAGATCATTGATAGAGATAAAGGCCTGGTCCAGAGACAGTATCCTGGAGATAACCAAGAAGATCTACTCTGCTGAGGCTATAATAAGGGGTTGATAATTGAAGCACTGGATGAAACAGGTGCAGGGAAGAGAACTGAAATGGCAAAGCTCTCCAAAGCCAAACTCACCACCAAAATGCTAAGTCAGTCTTCTCACACTCCCACTCAAACATAACCCTTATCTCTAAAATCTCCCAAATCTATCCCTAAACCAAAGCCACCCACAACTCAACCCACAAAACCAATCCCTTTACCCAAAAAACCACCTTAACCTTACCCAGTGATGCACCCAGAAGGAGGAGAAGGGTGTTGAGGGTAGAAGAAGATGAAGAAGAGGATGATGATGATGATGATAGTCTGCCAATCTCTGCTGTTCTCAAACTCAAATCACCTGAGCATAGAAGTCAACAAGTGATTACTCCTGACTTGCAAATGCAGATGGTGAAGGTAAAGATTGAAGAAGCAGAACAGTAGAAACAAAACAGTAGAAACAACACGATGAGAAGTTTCTCAAGATGGTTGATAAGGATTTCCCTCAGTCCTCATCCATTCAAGAAATGAAGAAACGGGCTCTGAGGCTGTACACTCTTAGACATACTTTTCAATATCAAAAAGAAATAGTGCGGATCTGGCCAGACCCCAGGGTAAGTTCTAGAATTCATAAGAAGAATATACCAAGTAGATATCATGGCCAAGTGAAGAAGACCTTGAATGCTGCAATTACATTGGCCATGGTAGTCTCACCCTGGGAAATCATTAAAGAATTCAAGAGAGCTCACAAATCCAAGACAACCCCTCAATCTATTCTTGAGAACAAAATGATCAAGAAGGGGTTGTTATACAAAAGACTTGAAGATCTTCAGAAGAGTGAACTCCAGTCGTTGCTTGAAGGCTCTCACCCTGATGAATTTGCTTATAGAGAGATAACAACTGTGGAGTTGAAAAATGGAAAGACAGTGAGATACCTGTCTGAGTATTATGGCCCAGAGTTCTTCTTCGAGGGAGAAGCAGAAGAACTCACCAAGGAGGAACAAGTTGTTCTCCTTGAGGCCTATGCTAGTGAGTCTTATAGACTCATTCATGGGAATTAGGTTTCATGGTTGGGATAAGACTCTGTATTCAGTTTCCCCAAAACAGAGTTCCCTTCCATACTTAGCCAATCAAAAGATTAGAAACCTTTTCCCAGCCTGTGCTTAACTGATTACCTCTGAAGCTGATCAAGAGGGTGTTTCTGCCAAGAATAAGTGGGATCATTAATAAGTTTAGAGGTTTTGGCTGCATTGGTTCAGGGGAAGTTTGTTAGACCAAAAGAACCAATGAGCCTGATTAGAAAAACCTCTAAGTCCCACAGACATTACAACTGCTGAAAAAGATCACAACAGCTGAAGACATCAGCTGATCACAAGGTCTAAAGACAAAGTCTGAAGACAAGAACTGAAGACTACTACTGAAGACAAAGTCTGAAAGTAAAGTACTGAAGACAAAGTCTGAAGACAAGAACTGAAGACTACTACTGAAGACAAAGTCTGAAAGTAAAGTACTGAAGACAAAGTCTGAAGACAAGAACTGAAGACTACTACTGAAGACAAGTCTGAAGCTATCAGCTGAAGACAAAGTCTGAAAGTAAAAGTCTGAAGAACAAAGTCTGAAAAACAAAGACTGAAGACCAAAGTGATCAGTAGTTGTCACAACAGCTGAAGTTATCAACTTCAGTAGTTGTGATGGTTTCCTTTCAGTACTTGTAATTTAGTTTCAGTAGTTTAGTTTCAGTAGTTTTATGTTTCTTGTACTTAGCATTCTCTGAGATGTAATCAGTAGTTGAGAACGTTCTCAGTAGTTTGCATAGTTTTAGTAGTTTGAATAATTCTGTTAGATGTCACTATCAAGTGACATCAGCAGACGTCACATATCCAATATAAGGAATGTTGACCTAATTGTAAAGTGTGACATTGAGCCACCACGAAAGCATATGAATGAAATATCTCTCTTGCGGAATTCTCTTTTTCTATAACCATTTACTGTTACATTGAATATCAATTGTGTTCTTGTGAATTGTTTAATTCGTTGTTCGAATTTCCGCTGCTATACTCTCTAATTAATCAAACTCAGATCACTGATCCTAACAATAGTGAAATCCTAATTTATGTTTACGTATTTCTAATAAAATTTCTTTCATGGAATTTATGTTTTTGGATGATAATGATTACTTTTTCCAACCTTGAGTCCAAAAAGGAAGAAAAAACTTTTGGATAATAATAGCAGATATGATCAAATCAAATTAAGGTAAACAAAAATACATTCAATGATATATTTAAATAATAAAATAAAAAAATGTAATGAGTGATCTCAATCACCTATTTCGTTAATCAATGGTTGAGATCAATTTTAAAATAAAAAATTGTCTTAAGGACATTATGAGAAAAATCATTTTGTAAACTTTTTTCATATTCCCTTAATTTATTTAAATGCACTATAAAATCATAAAATCAAGTGTTTTTCCTTCTTAATTTGAGTAGAGTATTGTAATATATTTTTGGGATTTTAACATACTTCCCCTTACTAAGATCATAAATTAAATATTACCCCAAGCTAAAATTGTCAGGACCGTGTACATACAGAATACTAACTGATTATGCATGAAACCAGATCAAATAGTGTGATATCATATTTGATTGGCGCTCCAATCAATGAGAACGTTAACCTTATCGATATAAGAATGAACTAAACAGTAAGAACGAGTAGGAATCGACCAAGAACAGACTTTGAAGTTGGATTGGCTTTCTAGGATATTCTGGACGGCTAGGGTTCGTGAAATTATGAAGTATTCTGAAGTGTTATCAAATTGTTATATTTTCTCACAAATTAAGGGGCATTTATAGGTTTGTAGTTTCCATTTGTACGACTGAACCATTAGCATGGTTCAGTCGTACGACTAAATCATGCAACTGAATCATACACACGACTGAAGGTTCAGTCGTGTGACTAAATCATGCGACTGAATCATACACAAGACTGAATCATACACAAGACTGAATCATACACACAACTGAATCATACACACGACTGAAGGTTCAATCGTGCGACTGAATCAATCTTATGTCTTAATCATACGACTGAATCAATCTTATGTCTTAATCATACGACTGATCCAGTCTCCTGGTTCAGTTGTGCGACTGGTCTATAAGCATGATGTATTCATGCGTATGGTCCATAAGTATGGTCCATTAGCATGAATACTGTAGTACATGTGTCCCTAGTTTCTGAACTCAATATAATATGTTTTTAGTGTCTTACACTTATGTAATAGTTTGGTACTAAATGAAATGTAAATCTTTGGTTGTGATTATAATGTTTAATATTTCATTAATGAGTTGTTTAACGCATATTGACTTGCTTATATAGGTTTGTGGTTGTTTGAATTAATATAAGTAATATGAAGTTATCATGCAAATGGCCCATGCTAATGGATCGTACGCATGAACAACTTCATGTGAACGACTCAGTCGCACGACTGAACCAGAAGACTGGATCAGTCGTATGATTGTAACATGAGATTGGCTCAATCGCACGACTGAACACTCAGTCATGCGAATGGATCAACCGCATGGCTCAATCGCATGACTGAACCATGCTAATGGTTCAGTCGCCTGAATGAGCAGCCCTAACCTATAAATACCACCTAATTCGTGGAAAAACGTAAGCGTTGAACACACTTCGACTCCAGACGTACCCTGCCGTCTAGAGACCTCTAAGATCATACTCCAAGTTCATAGATCGCAGTAGATCGATTTCTAATCGATTCTTAACGTTAGATTCAATACATAATTGTTTCTACATGCATTCTTACTAATTGGATAGCCAATCAAATAGATTCCGCACTATTTGATTGGGTTTACACGTTAATCAGTTAGTACATCATCCAGTACACGATCCTAACAAATACTCATCCGAGTAGATTGAACATATTTCTTAATCATTATTGACTAAAAACTATGTACAACAACCTCAAACCTATATAAGATGTTCATACACATGAATTATACTTAACACCATAATAATATGAAATAAATAAACATGAATAAACATCAAACACATATTATATTTCATTGAACCATTTCATTACATATGTGTAAGACATGAAAGACTTTTATATTAAGCTCATAAACTAGGAACAACATGTATCTACAAACTCCCCCTTGGTCCTCGTTTACTCTATCATCTAACACTCTTCAGATGTTCTTAGAATGTCTTGTACTTCTCCTCTTTTGTAACACCTGCATGTATTTTAAATGCAAAGCAGAGTCTTATCACGTGTTGGAACTGGAGAGCTTGTATAATATCCTATGCGTCATAGAACAGTGGCCACTTGTATAATATGTAGACATCTTCAGCAGACAAGTTTGTAAGCCACATTGGGTCGCACACCCAGATAGTATCAATCTTTCCATCTATGTTCAGAACTATGATCGCTTCGCCCGTTTGCCAATCGTAATACCACCATTTGAAGTGTGGAATAAAGTCTTGAGGCATTTCCCGTAAGGGAATTTTTGACATCGTGCGCGGGGGACTCCACTTCAGCACCACTTTAGGTCTTCCAGATATGGGATCCACTTCAGACTTACGAATGAACCTCTTAGGTTATTGAGGTCTGAAGTTTACCCACCTGGTGTGGTATTCCTTCTTTAATACAGCCTCAAACCATCCTGACATCTTCCTCGGATTTGCATACAGAAGATCTAAACATGCCAGACGGTTGAGCTCAAAACTAAGAAGAGTCTTTAGATCATGAGGATATCTGAAGTACTCGATTCCGTTCTCTCTCTTAATAGCATTGACCTCTAAATCTTCAAAATATGCCCATGTGATAATCTTGCCTGACACCTTCTGATGTCTTTTGACTTTGTAGAGCTTTGTGTAGGCATTCTGCTTTGGCGGCGTGCGTTGGGCGTTCATCTCAGCAAAACAAGCTGCCATTCAGCTTTCTTGATATCAACATTAGCATCCGAAGCTTGGGTTGTGCTTTCTTCTTTCTCTTTTTCTTTCTCCATTTCATCCAACTTATCAAAAGTACCACTGTCAAATGTTTCACCCAAGTTGGGGATAACATGTCCTTCTGGGTCAGTGTAATGTGGATAGTGCTCTACAGTGACATCCTCTATCTCAATCTCATCTACATTATTCAGCTCATCATCACTCGTGACATCAACTTCTGGAGCATCTTTGACAAGCTCGTCAGGATTTAGTCTAAACATTTCAGCGAGTTATTCGTCCGTTAGATCATGTATAATCTGTCCCTCTTCTGGAGTGTCGCTCACAAATCTTCTGACATTCCCTTGCAAGTCAAGAATCATGGTAAGTTGATTCTTGACTTGCTAAAGGGGTTCGACATCATACTTGTCTGTCTGTTGAGCTTCATCTATTTGATTAAACATTAAGCACATCACACATAAGTCATTATATAAAACATTAAAACACAAACAAACATAGATGATCATTAATTACATTAATGTAATGTATAATTCAAGTACAAAAGTTTTTTAAATACAAAACATCTAATAATTACTTTTGTCTTGATCTTTTGATTCTTCAGTTGGAGGAGCTGAGGACGAGGCTCCTTGATCTTGGTTTCTTTTTGTACGCCTCTCCTGAGCTTGAGGATTTGAGGCTGACGCAGATGTATCACCTTCCTGATCATCATCATCCTCTTTATCTTTTTGGCTTGGTCCTCCTTCATCAACATCTTCCTTAGATTCCTCTTCATCCTCATCATCATTATCATTATCACCATCATCACCATCCTTGATCTTTAATGGCTCATTCTTTGATCCCATGAGCTTTAGCAGTAGCTTCTTGTTCTTCTTCTCAAACTCCTCTATCCACTTCATCGACGCCAACACCAGCTCATTTTGACCTTTAAGTGCATGGTGGGCTCGGCCTAATGCTCTCTCTTACTGCGCTCTTCTCACTCAGCTGAACAATCTGCTTTTCCTGAGCCGCATTCACCTCTATCATCTGATTTACCTGAGTAGCTCTTAGCTCATCGGTGGTAATCAGCCTCAACACAATCCTGTTCAGGTTAGCTAGCTGCTCCTCTAACCCAACCATGGGTAGAGTAGGTCTAGGTGATAATGTGGAGTGGGTGGAAGGACGAGCTTGGTGAGTGGTGGTTGTGGTGGTAGATGTGGTGAATATGGGAGGTGGAATGGGAGTGGGATGTGGTGGAGTGGTTGTGGTAGTGGTGGTGGGTGGAGTGATAATGGTAGTAGGAGGAGTGATAGTGGTAGTGGGAGGACTGGTGGTGGTAGTAGTAGCTATGGTGGTGGTAGGAGATGTGGTAGTGGTGGTGGCTGAAGTGGTGGCAGTAGTAGTTGGTGTGCCAGTGGTGGTGGTGGCAAAAGATGTAATCACAATAACCTTGGCCTCTTATCCTTTGCCATAAGGGTGAGCCATTCTCTTCTTCCTGGAGCCCTTTGCAATAGACGTTCCTCCTTGGCTGTTGGGTTGGTCAGGGGTGTAAGTAGGATCAGTACATCAGTAGCAGCACCCCTTGACTCAGCCTAGCATCCGCCAACCGCCTCTATCCCTTTTTCGGTGGCCATAACCCGGCTCCCGACAGTCCTCACTAGTGGCTCATCATCTAACTCCTCATCTTCATAAATCAGGAGGTCTTGGTAGAAGGCATCCCTCTCTGTTCCACTAGGTGCCTCACCACCTTGACCTTGATCATCGTCATCGTCATCATCTTCTTCGTCTGTGGGTGCCATGATGGGCTCGACATCGGAGTCACTATCACCATGACGCCACTTCTTGCGAGATGGCGCCACATACTCCTCGTTGGCCAAATGGCCAAACAGTCTCCTCACCGAGGCCTTCACCTACTTCCCCTGGTAGACCTTCATCCTACCCAATGTCGTATCATCCATAATCTCCAGAACAACCACATCATCCCTCTCTTTCAGCAATGAGGGAAGCTTCTAATCAATGATCATCTGTAGAAATCTTAGGTACATGCAGAACCCTTCCTTTCCTTTTGCCTCTATGTTCTCGATCATATATGTGAAAAGCATGTGGAGAAACTAAACAGGTGGTTCAGCACCAGAGCTACATAGGCGTTCTGGATTTGATCTGACATCTCGTTGAATCATCCTCTCCTCGACACTATGCATTTCAGGATGACATGGGCCAAGTACTTAAACTGGGGGCACAGGTTGCTTTTGTTGAGCACACCTACATTGATGTCCCCAGAGTACTTCATCCTCAGAAAGCATCCCCTAACGGTCAGAGGATGTAGCTTAGTCGGGTGGTCACCATCCTCACCCAGATCCAGGACTCGCCTAAGAGTTGTGTATAGGAAATGACAGTTAAGACTTAAACTGTTTTAGATCAAATTGGTTCAATCGTGCGATTGAACCATACGACTAAGTTCAGTCGTGTGATTGATCCTACGACTGAGTTTAGTCATGCGATTGACCCATACGCATGCTCCATTCGTGCGACTAGGATTTAGTCGTGTGACTGGCTTAGACTTCTTCATTCATTCATACGACTGGTTCATTCTGGTGATCCAATCATATGATTGCCCCAAACTCATGGTCCAATCGTGTGACTGGCTCATATCTATGGTTCAGTCGTGCGACTGGCTCATACTTATAGTCCAACCATGTGATTGGCTGATACTTATGGTCCAGTCGTGCAATTGGCTCATACTTATGGTCCAATCGTGTGATTGGCTCATACTTGCAAACACTTAACTTTTTACCTTTTGATATAACATTATGAACACCGGTCATCTCAGACATGACATTTTTTTAATTTAAAACCATTTGATCACCTCAGAAGTGATCCTTTTAATTTGAAAAACCGCTTGATCACCTCAGACATGATCCTTTTAATTAGAATCAATTGGTCACCTCAGACGTGACCACTTTTAGTGAGTGATTCATAGATTTCATCTAGTTGTATAGTCCGACTTTAACCTAACAAAAGACTAGAAAAACAGAAAAAACAACTTGAAATTTACACAAAGCAAGACATATTTTTGTGTTTTAGATTTGAGATGGATTGAAATCTTTTAGAAAAACATCTAATAGCTTTTTATTCCTGGACAACACAACTTCAAGTTAATTTGATTATTATGGAATCATACAGGTATATTAGAATCATTTGGGAAATATTAATAAAGCATTTTGATGCTAGACTCTTGTTTTGTCCCAAAGTCAATAGCACTTTTAGGAAATCATACTAGAGCTATAAGATGCACACAATGTTGACTATCAAAAGTTGCAGCCACGATGATTGTCAATATATTTGTCCACTTAAATCTATACACAGATTTTTGACTCACATTGGTGATGATTTAGGTTTGATTATTTCAACAAGCATTTGTGGATCCCACACTTATATGGTAATCAACATTCCTTAGGAGATTTGTGAGCGGTCTACGGGTATTTGACAAGAACAAACTATTCTAAGAGCTTTCAACGAGATGCCAAGCCTCAGGTTAGTATCATGGCATAGCAGAGAGGCGCAAACAACAATGAATTCTAGAATATTTAGGTTATGCTTATCCTCAGGTCAGTGCCACCGCACAGCAGAGAGCCCACAACCTATCTTCTTGTTAGAGCATTTATTTTTCTTTTTGCACATAACGCACCAAAAACATATGTTATTAGCTTGATTGCATTTAGCATTTTTCCATGTGCTTTGCTCATTGTCATGATCATCCGCACACATTTGTGGCGTTTATTTTGCTCGTCACCCCTTACTGGAAATGATTTATTATGTTAACTAGAGATAAGATGGGAACCCACAGCAAGTTGAACAACTTAGTTTGAATTTAAATCACTAATGAGGACTACTCATCTATTGTGTTGAATCTACCGACACATCATATAATGAACTAGCAACCTCAAGGTCTACTTTCTCTATGTTACCTCAGTAGAAAACTAGTTTTACTATCATTTTTCCTTTTATTTTGCTTAGACTTCTCAAACTTATACTTTGAATTTTGCATCTTAATTAATTACATTCTTTTGGAATCCCAAACAATTTGTTCCCTGTGTACTATCATTTTCCATAACTTTTGAATCAGAATCACATATTTGATTTCATTTCTTTTAGCTAAGCTGTCATCCTCCCTTGTTTTTTAAGTAAATAAATTCTGTAACTAATTTAATACTAAACTAAACTATTCTCTCCCTAAATTTCTAAAACCGAAAATCTTTTTGTGTTTTTGGATTTTAATAGACAGGAAAATAAAATAAAAGAAAATTAATAAGAAAACTTGTCGGACTACGAACTTTTTTCTTTTAGAATCACATCACTTTTCTTTTTCACGTCATTAACCTCTAATAGATATAGAAACCTCGGTTTATCAAATGCTTTTGTGTAGAGATCGGCGCGTTGAAAATCTGTATTAATTTTAACGACATCGATTAATTGCTTTTCAAAACAGTCACGTATAAAGTGATATTTAATACCGATGTGTTTTGTTTTTGGGTGTTGGACTGGATTTTTGGTGACAGCAGTAGTAGCAGAATTGTCAACAAAAATAGGGGTGTTAGAAAATTGCAAATCGTAGTCGCGCATTTGCTGTTGAATCCAAATGATTTGTGAACAACAACTTGCAGCAGCAATATATTCAGCTTCACAAGTTGACAAAGCAACTGATCTGCTTCTTACACTGCCAGGTGACTAACCGTCTACTAAAGAATTGACATCCCGCGAATGAGATGATTTACTTTTGGTTTGGCCTGATATCTTGAACAAAGACACGTGGAGTACATAATATCAGGACGAGAGGCTGTGAGATACATAAGGGATCCGATCATTCCTCTGTACATGGTAGCATCAACCAGATCACCATTTTCGTCGGGTGCCACGTCATGGTTTGTGACAGGTGGAGTTCCAGCAGTTGAAGCATTCTCCATGTCGAACCGACTAAGGATATCACCTACATATTTGGACTGATGCAAAAAGATTCCTTTTGGTGTCTGATCCACCTATAAACCTAGAAAGAACTTCATCTCCCCATGGCACTCATCTAAAACTATTCTTTCATTACAGATTCGAATTTTTTACATAATTCTTCATTTTTGGAACCGAAGATTATGTCGTCCACGTATATCTGTACCAATAGCAAATCACCATCTTTTTCTTTGATGAATAACGTATAGTCAATAACCCCTCTGTGAAATCCATGTTTCACAAGATGAGTTGAGAGTTTCTCATACCAGGCTCTAGGGGCTTGATGGAGCCCATAAAGAGCCTTGTCCAGTTTGAAAACTCTATCCCGATGATAAGGATCCTCGAATCCTTCGGTTTGACTGACGTAAACTATCTCACGGATTTCACCATGAAGGAATTTACTTTTTACATCTAGTTGATAGACTTTAATCTTCACGTATGATGCATAGGCTAGAAATATACAGATTCTTTCATCCTAGCCACAGGTGCAAACACTTCATTGTACTCAGTTCCTTCGACTTGTCTAAACCCTTGAACCACAAGTCGAGCCTTATTTCTGATTATGACTCCTTGGTCATCTTTCTTACACTTTAAGACCCATTTAGTGTCAATCACCTTAGCAACTTTTGGTCTGTCCACAAGGGTCCAAACTCCTAACTTCTTGAACTGTAGGAGTTCTTCTTGCATAGCACTAACCCATGCTTCATCGTTTAAGGCTTCACATACATATTTTAGCTCAAATTGAGACACAAAACATCGATAAACACCATCATGAAGATATCCTTTTTCCATGACTGAGACATAATCAGCTAAGTATAGCTAATTTTGTGTATGTACTCTTGATAGTACATCCCCAATGATGTTGTCTAGATGATGATACACATTGATTCGAGATCCGAGAGTGGTAGGAACAACTACTTCCTAATCCAGATTTTGAATCCCAGGTTCAGTATCGGTAGCTGTTAGAGTATGAGGTTCGGAAGTGTCAGAGTCCACATTTTCAATCTCCATTATTTCATCATCAAAGGAGGAGTCACTTACATCAAGCTCTCCCCATGAAGGACTAGGAGAATCGCTAGTGGAACCGATGCTGTCGAGTCTTGTGGAGGAGTGTTTAGAACATCATACATCATTTTAGTCGATAACTCATCATCAGGAAGGGAGGGAGGTAAGTTGAAGTACTTAAAGAATCCATCATAGTCGAAGAAGAATGAAGGTCCATTTCCAGCAGGGGGGTGGTGTATCTTTGAACATCAACATTACACCACACTTCTACCTAACCTATTGAGTTGTTATAAGCTCTCTTGTTTGGTATACTGTATCCGAGAAAATACCTTCTTCAGCCTTCTCACTGAACTTCCCAGTCTGAGTTTTCTTCAACAACATGCACGATGCTCCAAAGGGTTCAAGATACTCCAAGTTTGGTTTACGTCGTTGGAGTAGTTCATAACAAGTATTCCCATGATGTTTGACCACCAAGACTTGATTGAGAGTGTAGCATGCATTAGCCACTGCCTCGTTCCAAAATTGAATAGGCAGTTTAGAGTCGGCTAGCATCGTTCTTGTTGTCTCTATCAAGCTTTGATTCTTCCTTTCAGCAACCCCATTCATCTGTGGAGTGTAGGCAGACGTGAATTCATGTACAATTCCTTTTTCTCTACAGAACGCCTCCATCCACTGATTCTTGAACTCTGTTCTGGTTTCTGATCGAATCTGCCTTACTTTCAGCTTGTAGAGTGATTCCAAAGTAGTTACTAGATGTTTGAATGATTCAAATGTCTCTGATTTGGATTTCAGAAACATCACCCAAGAGAATCTTAAGTAATCATTAGTTACTACATACTAGTATTGATCTCCAACAATGCTCATGGTGCTGACTGGGCCAAACAAATCCATGTGTAGAAGCTCGAGAGGTAGGTCAATTGAATTAACTTTCTTTTCCTTGTGAGACTTCTTGGTCTATTTCCCTTTCTTACATGCTACGCAAAAATCCAGAAGCTAGAAATTTTTTATAGTTACTCCATTCATTAAATCATTTTGAATCAGATGATTCATTTTCCTAGGATTAATGTGTCCCATTCCCCTATGCCAGGAGACTGAGTCCCTGTCTGTTGCCTTTGACAAGAAGCGTTGGACAGTGTTCTCCGTTGTGGAGGCCTTTGATAGATCCAGGACATACAAATTATTATATCTTGAAGCTGGCATTAAGACTTTTTCCTCTAAGATAACATAATACTTCCTCAAACTTAACTTTCTCATTTCCCACTTCGCCTTGTGTTGTGATGTAACCTCCTTTGTTCCCAGTAAATGATACATGTCCCCCTTTAATTTTCTTGACATTGAAAATGAGGGATGAATTCCTAATCATGTGCCTAGACGCCCCACTATCAATAATCCAGGTATTAGTGATAGCGCTGTAGCGGACACCCAACACATTCAAAGGAATTGATCAGTTCAGGTTTGGGACACAAGCCTTAACTGGCTTAGGTGACCGAGAGGAATCACAAATCATGAACTCAACCCACTTTCCATCAGAGGTTAAGGGCACATCGTTCTTCTTCTTGTTCTTATTATCAGACAAATTACTTGATTTTTCTTTCTATAAACCATTTTTGTGTAAGGCCTGTTTGTGATAAACAGACGACTGGCTTATAGTTTGAACTTTAGGTTCACTAATACTCTTAGGTGGAGTAATAGATCTCCTTTTAGAAAAACTTGGTTTTGTATCATAAAGTTCAATTTTCTTTGTAGGAGTCTGATAATAAGGACAATTAGAAGAAATATGTCCTCTTTTTCCACAGTTGTAGCATTATCTCCCTTCTACAAGTTGAGGAAATTGTTTTTGTGGGGTTGAGTTTGGTCCGGGTGTGAGATGTGCCTGGTTGGATTTTGTCACATCTCTTTTAGATGTGTCTGCTTCTTTAACAAAGTTAACTGTTTGAACATTTTTAACATCTCTAACCTTTAGTTTATTTGGACTTTGACGTGTAACACGTGTTTGGTTAACTGGTTTAGTCATTTTGGGTTCAGGACTAGACATGTGTGAACCTGACTTTACATTAACCTTTTCAAATTTATCATCCAAATTCTATATAGGCATTTTTCCTTTTAATTTCAAAGTAGACTCCTTCTGTTTAGTGCTATCCTTCATAGGTTTTCCCGTAGAATCGGGATCACTAACCAGAGGAGTGGAAACCACATGATCCTTAACGGGGTTGTTATTGATAGGTCTATATTTTTTATTTAAAAGGATCTCACGTGGTGGCGATACTACTTTGTAACCCAAACCTTCCCCATTGTTTTGTTCTTTCACTAAGTTTTGAACTATGTGAGAAGAACTAGCCCAACTATGCAGTTTTTGTTTTAAAGAATTAACCTGGACTTCCAAAACAACTTTTTCCTTTTTGATTTCTTCTAAAGATTGAAATAAAACTTTATATCATCTTATTGATTTAGAGCAACAACCTTGGTTTTCTTTAGTTGTTTCTCTAAAAGTTCTATCTTATCTTTAAAACTGTACTCATTTTGTTTTAAGATACGGTTTATCTCAGTGCAGAGTTGTAAATCATTCACTAAGTTATCATTGTGTTCTAATAACGTAGAAAATTTCAGATCTATGCTATCCCTAAATTTGTCACATTTATAACACGCATGTTTTTCAAATAATTGGCTGGTAGAACTTACCTGTGATGATCAGTTGGATCAGCCATCAAAGCAGAATTATACCCTTTGGTGGCTGGAGATTCTGAACTTGTTGCTCTGAGTTCTTCCTCAACCAAGTGATTTACCATGTTCACATCTTCTTCTGTATCTGGCATCGCTTGCTTAGCTGTGATCTCACCTTCACTTGTAGATCCATCATCCAATTCAACACATGCAATGTTTGATTCACCCGGAGACACAAAGAGGAAGGACCAGTCATGTCCTTCATCACCTTGAGCTATCAAAACTTTTATCTCTTTGCTTGAAGAAGCATTCCAATCACGTCCTTGTCTTGACAGTTGAATGTGGAAAATGGTTTCCATTTCCCGTTTTCTTGGGCTTTACACATTCATGTTTAAAATGCCCCTTTTCACCACAGTTTAAGCAAGTGACTTTGGTTTTGTCAAAACCAAAAGTTGTATCTTTAGTAGCTACTAGATTATGCCCCGTCTTTTGGACAAACTTCTTTGCCTTTCTGACAGCACTCGCCAAGGCCCATATTATGTCCATCCTCTCTAGCTCATTTTCGTCAACTTGCTCATAATCCTCATCCGCAAGATGACAATTTTCAATCTCCCCGGCAACTAAACCATCATAGGATTGGACAATAGCAGCTAGAAGATCCATATGCTCCTTAGCCACTTCCACTGTGATATTACCGAGATATTTGGTCTTTAACTTTGTAGTATTGGCTTCAGTCACTATATATTGGTAGTAGATGACCCTAACATTTCTATTCCTGAGGTACTGGTTTGAGAAGGAGCAGATGAACTAGACACGAAAATTGTTTGTAACAGTGCTCCTGAAATAGCTGGAGTTGGAACTGAATTGTAGAGTGAAGGATTCTGAAAATAGGATCCCTTCTTAGACTTGTATTTCATTCTTAATTCTTCCTCTCTTAACTTCAGGATGAAGTCATTTATGTCTAATGTTACAAGAATGTCATTCTGTCTGAGGTTGGACACAAATGAATCCCATTTATTCGGCAAACCATCTGCTAAGCTTGAAACTTTATCTTACATAGACGTTGTTACACCATGAGTGTGCAACTCACTCATCAGATGGTAGATACTGTCAATAATGTCATCCAAGCTCTCATTCCCTATCATAGAGAAATTATCAAACTCCTTCTTGAGAGCTTTAGCCTTCATAGCCTTCAACGTCGCGTTTCCATCATACCTCTTCTATAGGGCTTCGCATAGCTTTTTGGCCTGCTTATTCTCCAAAAACTGATGAAAGATGTCTTTTGGTATTTACTGAGACAACAGGGCATAAACTTTCTACTCAGCATTGAAGAGTATCTTCTGAGCTTCACCCATTCCTCCCAAAGTCAACTTGACTCCGTATGCAATGACTAGTACCGTGTAACCAGTCTCTATGGATGTCCAAAGATTTTGATCAACTCCATTTAGGTAAATCTCAAACCGATGTTTCCATTGTGTATAGTCATCTAACGTTATCAACTTTGACGGTTTATTATGATTACCAATCTCATTCTGCAGAAGTAGAAGGTTCTGGATGCGAGAGTCCTTTCCGGCAGTAAAGGTAGCAAATTGATCTTCCATTGCTATAAACTTTGAACTTTTAGAACATGAATTTTTCACTCGTGCGAATGGACTATGAGTATAGTTCACTCGTGTGAATGAAGGGTGCGAATGAATTCAATCGTGCGATTGGATTCAGTCGTGCGTATGAACAATACGATTGGAATCAATCAACTGGAGTTTTTTCAGTCGTGCGAAGGAGGGATGCGATTGACTTCAGTCGTGCGAATGAAGTATACATGTGAGTTCAATCGTGTGACTGGAGGCTGCTGTTTTTGTAAAATCGAAGATTTTGACACTTTGACACAAAAACGTGATTTTCCCAGAAATCCTAATCTGTCGTATGGTGAAAAACACAATTTTATGCATTCAAACGTCGAAAACACCTTTAGAACCAACGTGGTGATTCTTTTGAATTAAAACGTGAGTTTTCACACCATGCAAAATCAAGAGCCAAAGCTCTCATACCACTTGTCAGGACCGTGTACGTATGGAATACTAACTGATTATGCGTGAAACCAGATCAAATAGTGCGGAATCCTATTTGATTGGCGATCCAATCAGTGAGAACGTTAACCCGATCGATATAAGAATGAACTAAACGTTAAGAACGAGTAGGAATCGATCAAGAACGAACTTTGAAGTTGGATTGGCTTTCTTGGACGTTCTTGATGACTAGTGTTCATGAAATTATGAAGTATTCTCAGGTGTTAAATTGTTATGTTTTTCCATGAATTAAGTGTTATTTATAGGTTTGTAGTTTCCATTCGTACAACTGAACCATTAGCATGGTTTAGTCGTGCGACTGAATCATGCAACTGAGTCATACGCACGACTGAATCAATCTTATGTCTCAATCATACGACTGATCCAGTCTTCTGGTTCAGTCGTGCGACTGGTCCATAAGCATGATGTATTCATGTGTATGGTCCATAAGTATGGTCCATTAGCATAAATACTCAGACTAGATTAAACACATTTCTTAATCATTATTGACTACAACTATGTACAACAACCACAAACCTATATAATATGTTCTTACACATGAATTATACTTAACACCATAATAATATGAAATAAATAAACATGATAAACATCAAACACATATTATATTTTATTGAACCATTTCATTACATTTGTGTAAGACATGAAAGACTTTTACATTTAAGCTTATAAACTAGGAACAACATGTATCTACAAAAACACCAATTACATATTTCCCCTCCCTAAAAACATATATATTACATATTAATTTATTTTATTAAAAGTAACATATTAGAGGACTATTTTACCTAGTTTTTATTCAGAAAATTTTATATATTTATGTTTTATTATTATAATTATTTAAAATTATCGACAATTATGTCTTGTATTTTAAGATATAACTTTGATTATTGGTTATTATTGTTTTGAAATGAAGTTTTAAATGTTATGGAATTTTGTTGTTTTTATTTACATAAAGACTCAAACATAAGGAAAAATATAATTAATAGTCTTAGGAAGTAAAATGTGTAAAAATATTTGTAGTGAAAATACGAGTAAAATAATTATTCAATAAATAATTTCAATAAAATAGGTAAATATGTATATATGTTTTAAAAAGGGAAAATATTTATTTGATTTTTTAACTTGGGCAAATATATAATTAATAATTTTAAGAAAGAGAAATATGTAAATGATCCTATTTTTTAAATAAAAAATTATACTGTTACAAAATAATATTGTTTTATGATAAGACAATACGTTATGTGCTACTTTACAAAAAGACAACACCATTATGTTGTTTATACTTACATACATACGTAGGTACCTATGTACATATGTATATTCGCACCTACGGACATACGCACATACGACATACGCACATACGCTGATACGCACATACGCACCTATGCACATACACACCTACGCACATACTCACCAACGCACCTACGCACATACGCTGTAAGGCCCCGATCTCGGGATGTTCACAGTTGGACATTCATCGCACATAAAACATAAAATATACATTTACATCTATGAAAAACATCACAACGAAATAATTTAAAATAATTTCATATATTAATGACTGCTTTTGCAAAATAATACATCATTGTTATCACTTACAAAACATTATCGTTTGCATTACATCACAAAAACGTCATAATTGCACAAATGGATGTCATCCCAAAAATGCCAAGTAGCTACCCCGTGCCATCCTCAGCAACAATTACCTGCTGGAAATACATAAAAGTCAGCGTTGCTGAGTGAGTTCTAGTTTTATAATTAAAATACTTTTCTTTCCATTTTAAACCGTTTTTTACTTTCATGTGTGCCCATACATCATACGTACAAATAGATAATTTTATAAGTATCTTCATCATCGTTCATCGCACGTTACTCGTTATCATTCATTATCATCATTCATTCCTTTTCTTTCGTATCGTTCATTCCGTACATACATCATTAATCTTTACTTTTATTTGGACCAATGCCATGTGCTTCCACCCATCGTCATGCATAAAACGGGTACTGGGCCGAAGTCTATAAATAGACTCCCATACATTGTGTCCGGTGGCCTGACCACAGTACCGCGGAAGCGGCAAAGATCCCATATGTATGGTCATGGATTAGACCCCAGTGTGCATCCTTCCGGGATAGCTAACCCACACACATTTGAGCTAACACCCTTCATTGGGTGTGAACCTCCATACATTGCTTGCGAGACTTTTCTTACATTCGTTCGTTCATTAATGCATGCATTCATGTTTCTTTACGTTCCACTTAACATTATCATTAACTTCCACTTTACATTACATACTACTTTTCATTCATTTCATAATCATAACACGTAAGTCACCGAATAATACTTAAATAGGAACGTAAAATCAACATAACACATTCATACATAACATCACATGAATATTACACACCCCATCACACATCATCACAATATCATGCATCATCCATTCACAACACATACATATGCACAAAAAGCATACGTTATCCTAAAACATAACCTATCCTCTGCGAGACAGCGGGGGTTTGGGGTGGCAGCCCCTAACAGCGGGGTCCTAGGGGCAGCAACCCCTAGTGGGGTCCAAGGGGCAACGCCCCTGGCTGGGGTTGCGCTGAGTAGCTTCTCAATCAAGATTTCAAAGAAAGGGTTGGACTACACAGCCTACAAATAAGTTAACACTCAAAGGGGTTATTTCCGCCTAATTTAGTTGCAAGATCAGTAGTTTCGCTGCAAATTTCACCAGCAGTTTCGCTGCTAGTTTCACAGGCATTTTCACTCGCATCTTCGCTGACAGTTTCGCTGGCAGTTTCGCTGTCAGTTTCGCCCAACTTTCATTGGATAACCATGTATGCGAAACTACCTACGAAACTGTAGTTTCGTAAGAGGACCGATAGTTTCGCCGGACGAATACATAATTTCGCTGGATGAACCTGTAATTTTGCAAAACGGGCTGAAAATTACAAACCAACCCATTTTTGACCCAAAACTTCAATCTTTTACGTCCAAAACCTTGGTTTATCACCCAATAAGCTATATCTAAGCTTCTTACATGTTTTCTTACACAAAAACATGAGTTTTAGGTGAATTTTTGCCACTTTTGAAACCCAAGCCCTAGAATCCGGGTTTACATCAAAAGGAATGATTAAATAATGTTTCTTACCTAGATTCTTGGTTTTTTCTTGTTGTTTGGATAACCACGAACACCGATCTTCAATCCCGTGATCAACCGAGCCTTAAATCTTCACCTCCTCTCCACTTTCTCTCTCTACTCTCTCTACTCTCTCTACTCTCTCTCTCTAGAAATTTGGGTGTTGAGTTGCAAATGAGAGTTGCTCAAGCTGATCCGTTTATATATACCTGGCGTTCCCGGGACCTTAAACTCGCTAAATACATAACCCGCGAGGTCTACTCGTCCATACTCCATTACCCACTTATTTTCTTTAAATAATCTTGGCTAAGCTCGTTATTATTAATTGGCTCGTTTCGATTTTATTCCGGACGTTACATACGCGCGTACACCCATACACACGTACACACATACACACGTATGATCCTACACACCTACTGATGTACGCACCTACGCATATACACACATACGGTACATACGCACATACATACATACAAACATACCTAGGGTAGCGTTCCTAAGATAACCACAAGTTATGCAAAAACTACGAAAACAATGAAAACCGAATAGTTACGTATATGTAACTATGTAAGGCTATGAGTGTTACAATCATCAAAACAAAATGTTTATTTATACCAAACTACAAAGTTCTCACCTAGCTTGATGTTTTTACCCATAGATGTTCTCACCTGGCCAAATGTTTTCGTCTCATTAGAGAGGTTTTCGCAAGACTTGATTTTGATTTTCCGAGCATCTTGGTTATATCTTATAAATATCATATTGTAATATTTGTAATAGTTTTTAATTCACACTTGGAGTTTTTAAGTTTGATTTTTTGTAAAAAGGGGCTTTTTAATATTTTAAACAGTTAAATGTGTTTTTCATCCCTAAGTTTTTATAAAAATTGCTATTTGAGTCCAAAAGTTTAAATTTTGTCATTTTCATTCAAATATTTTCAAATTGTCATTTGAATCCATTTACCTATTTATAACAATACTCTTAACCTATTTTGTTAATTTTCCAACATTTTGAGTATTTTTATTAAAACAACTACAAAATAAAAACAACTCTACATGAGGGGCTTTATACATTCAATCTCGTTTAGTAATCACTATTGGGATTGGAATCTACCTATCAGATAAATTAAATTTAATGATAACTACCTAAAAATAACTCATTTTTAACTTTATAATATACACCATAAAAAATAAATAAATAATCAAACAAATCATAAGACACAAACCATTTGGACCATAACTAGAAAAGACAAACCTCACAAGGAGAACATTTCGTGAAAAGGATTTTGCAGTGTAGAGGCGGTGGTGTTGGGTGGCGCCGAGTCTCGTTGTGGTGTAAGGCCTCGATCCCGGACGCTTACAGCTGGTCAATCATTGCACATAAAATATAGAATATATATTTAAGTGTACTAAAACAACGTAGAGGAATAATTTAAAATCAATTCATTCATTGCTTTTGTAAAATAATACCATTCATAATAATTACAAAATATAGTTTGTTCCCATTACAATGCAAAAACATCATAATTAAACAATAGATGCATCCCAAAAACGTCAGGTAGCTGCCCCGTGTCATCCTCAACAACATTACCTGCCAATTGGAAAAGACATAAAAGTCAGCGTTGCTAAATGAGTTCTAGTTTTATAAACAAAATACTTTTCTTTCGATTAAAACCAATCTTTATGTCCATACGCGATCATACATCATACATACACATAGATAATATCATTATTATCTTCCATTATCATTCGTTATCCATCTTTCATTCATTCTTTCCGAATCAATGTCATCAGCTGTACCCCAAACGTAGCACAATACGGGTACTTGGCTGGAGTTGATAAGACTTCCATAACGCACATATCCTTGCACCAACACTGGGGTAAGCGACAAAGATCCCACCTGTATTCTATACCCCAAACGTAAGCACGAAGTGGGTACTCGGCCGAAGTTTATCAGACTTCCATAATGCATATAGCCTGGCATTAGCACTGAGGTAAATATCCAAGGTCATATATGTAAGCTATACATTTGGCCAGTCACAAAGACGAGACCCTTGTGTGTATCATTACGGGTTAGCTAAACCACACACAGTTGAGCTAACAACATTTTAGCGTCATGCACCTCCTTACATTTGCTTGCAAGACTTTCCATTTCATCATTCATTATGCATGCATTTTTCATTGTTTACATTCCACTTTCATTATCTTTCCGCTTTTGTTACAGAATACATTACATTCATTTCATACCCACAACAAGTAAGTCATAGTATAATACATAATAGGAACATAAGATCAACATAACACATTCATATATGGCATCACATAAACATCACATACCCCATCAAACATCATCATAAACATCATTCATCATTCATTCACATACACATACACATGCACGACAAGTACAAGTCATCATAGAACATAACTAGCCCACCACGGGACAGCGGGAGTTCGGGGGTGGCAGCCCCTCATAGCGGGGTCCTAGGGGCAACAGTCCCAAGTGGGGTCTAAGGCAACACCCCGGCTAGGGCCACGCTACCAAGTCAGCGTGAAATATTTATATAGCACATTTAGTTATAAAAAAAATAAATCTTCCTGTTAAAACCTCTTAAAATCTTGGTTATTTAAAACATATATTTAATATGTATTTTAAAACCTTTAGAATATGGGATCTAGAACTCACCTGGACTTAGTGAGCAACTTCTCAATCAAGCTTTTTAAGCAAAGGTCACACTATGCAGCCTGAAGATAAGTTAACTCTCAAAGTAGTTAATTTTTGACTAATTTCGCTACTAATTCGATGCAAGATCAACAGTTTCGCTGCCAGTTTTGCCAGCAGTTTCGCTACTAGCTTCACCAACAGTTTTGCTAGTATCTTCGCTGTCAGTTTCGCTCAACTTTCGTTGGATAACCATGTCTGCGAAACTACAAACAAAACTATAGTTTCGCAAGAAATCTTCGTAGTTTCGCTGGATGACTACATAATTTCGCTAGATGAACACCCAGTTTCGTAGAACGGGCTGAAATTACCAACCAACACATTTTTGACCCAAAACATCAATGTTTTACACCCAAATCCTTGGTTTATCACTCAAGAAGCTATATCTAAACTTTATACATGTTTTCTTAGACAAAAACGTGAGTTTTGGGTGATTCTTTATCACTTTCAAAAACCCCAAGCCCTAGAATCCGGGTTTACCCTCAAACAAACGATTAAACGATGTTTCTTACTTGGAATCTTGGTCTTTTCTTTTTTGTTTGGATCCCCATAAACACCGATCCTGAATCTCTTAATCAACCAAGCCTTGAATCACCACTTTCTCTCCATGTTCTCTCTCTTCACTCTCTCTAAAAGCTGGGTGTTGAGATGCAAATGAGAGTGGCTCAAACTGATCCGTTTATAAATACCAAGCATTCCCGGGACCTTAAACTTGCCGAACACATAACCCGTGAGGTCTACTCGGTCCATACTCTATTTCCAACATATTTTTTTAAATAATCCCAGCTAAGCTCATGTAGCCTCACAACACTTATGCCCCCTCCACCCTATGAAAACAATAAACAATATTATAACATTTCGTATTTTTGTTAACTAAAAGTTAACTTCGTTTATTCTTATAAGGGTCATTATTGTCAACTATGGAACTCATGTGCTTATTCTTTTTAGTTGTCATTAAAAAATTTTAATTTATAAAAGTTGAAAATAAAAACATTGAATAATAATAATTATGATAATATTAATAATAATAATATTAATAATATCATAATAATAATAATAATACTGCTATTAGTAATTGGTAAGAATTATCAAAATTAAACATGTATAAAACTTGATTTAAAAGTCTAGGGGGTTATAATGCAAATTTTAAAACTTCAAAAGAAACTTTTAGCATAAAATAATAAAAGCATAAACAACAGGACTATTTGTGTAAATTTTTAAACCCAACCAAACCCCCCTTTCTGCCTGATTTTCCGGCCAAATCCCGGTTGTCACCGCGGCCTCCGGCCACCACAAAAACCATGAAAAAATGGCTCGTTTTTAACAAACCGATACGCTAATCGACTCAGGAAGACTCCTCGGACTTGAACCCGATACTTAATTGAACATTAAAGCTCGATATGGAAGGGTTTCGAACCGAACACGCATCTCGATCGACATATAACCGTTTAACGTACAAATGTGATGATTAATCAAATTAAACGTACAGAAATGTTCAAATAATCATTTCCAAGCTTAATGCATAGTTAATTCGAGTTAAATCATCAATTAAACACCTAATTGTAACCGAGGTGGTCGACACGAACCGGGACTCGTTCGGCATCTCAACAAACAAATCAAGGCTACATAACAAAGGGCTAATGTTCCCTTCAATCTCTTTAAACTCACTGTAAGCGCAAATTCGTAAAACATTCATTCAATTAACCGACTGCTAGCAAATGTTCTTCGTGAGATAACCGAGACAAATCCAGCTTAAAACACTGCAAATCGATCATAATCAGGTAAGTTTAACACATCAATCTACTCGATTACACTTAGGGATCAAAAGCCCTAAGGTTAATTGGGTTAAAACTCACGAATCATTGCTCAATTTTGGATTCGTTTGATTTAGGGTTCACACGAATTAGGGATGTTCTTTTGGGTTATGTTTATAAGACTTAAAAACCAAGTGATACCATGGCCCTGTTTCACTGGTTAAGACATTGTCTCCCTATCCATGAGGTCCCGGGTTCGAACCCGGGCACCCTCATGTATTTTTTTAAAGGTTTTTTAGCCTTAATTAAAGTATAGTACTTTCATATAAGTGTAAAAATGACTTTTATGAATTTTAAATATTTTTAAGGACATCAACATATTTTTTGCAAAATTTTTTTTATAATTATATATATGGTTAGATAATAAACCTTTTAACAAAGGTTACTCTTGGATAAATTTTATGTAAATAATAATTAATAAATTATTATTGATCCAAACTTTTCCTTTAAATTAATATCGTATAAATTATGGTTATTTCAAATAATTATTCAAATTTCATACTTAAACTCTATTAATTATTATAAATGATTCAATGACATTTTTCTTTAAAATATATAAATATTATGTTATTTAAATTTTATTATTATTTGATGCACTTATAAGAACACCCCTAAATACCCAAATTGAACCCTAGTTCTCGTTAAACTTATTAAACTTAAATCTTGTGAATATGTATATATTTAGGTGTCTTGTGAAGGATTGTGTTGGAACGTTTATTATTATTTCACTAATAATCATCATTCTTTATACTTATTCGCCATGTGAGTTTCCTTGCTCGTTTTTACTTTATTTCACATTATTTTGGGGTGAAACATGATACATACATCATACACTTATAAACGTTTGAGACTTGTAATGCACTTGCAATTCATCTTTATATTTTGTCATGGTTATTTGTGTGTTGTAAGTGATTATATGAGATACATAGTTTTGTTTACAATCATTAACTATTGCTAGCCTGGCGACGTCTTAGATCTTTGGGCCTAACAAGCCTATTTGGTGCTAAAGCCGAGGTATTGCAGGGTCCTGATGACGTATGCTTGTTCATCATGGGAACCAAATACACTTAGCCAATCTTATATACTTGTAATCAAGTCGAGGTTTGGTTGTAACGATATGTGTTCTATAACCTTACTAACTTATGACCTATGACATGAATTGCTACTTGTAATCCTTATCATATTATGTATGAAAACCTTGGAAACTCAGCAACTATTTTTAGTTGACCTTTTTATTTTTATCATGTTTCAAGAAATTCCCAAGTTTAAAGTGGACTTTTGAAGCTTGCAATAAAACTAGGACATGGACCTAGTTAAATAAATAAAATGTTGTGTTACGTTTTATTTTGTTTAGGATTATTTCATGTTTTGAGACTTATGTTTGTAATGCCTTTTGAAACTTATAATTTTAATATTTACATTTAAATATAGCGTTATGTGGCTGTGAACAATCTTAACCCTCACATCTCGACGATTCCGCCGTCAAGGTTGGGGTGTGACATTTGGTATCAGAGCACATAACTACAGGGATTTAGGTTATTAGAAATGGTGACCTAGACTATAGCTTATGCATGAACCTCATAGAATAATATTTATATTCTTGGAAATATATATATTGTTTACATACTACATAATGTTATACCATACTTATGTGCAACTTGATACCTTAGCATAGGTTTGTCTTATAATTATTTAAAACTTTATTACTTGTCTCCTTAAACTTACCTTTGACACTTTGACTCTCCCCGACAAATGAAACTTCTTAATCTTATTCTCGACGACACGTGGAATCGCATACTTATGATTAAGACTTTGATATTTAGACTTATGTCTAATCTATGTAAATATCATCAAGGTTTTGATTTCATGAACCTAAGAAATTTGTGTGATACATGGACATCTATATTCTGGATTTCCTGGCAAAAGGCCCTCGGGCTAAGGCAAGCACATCACATAAATCCTACGGGACTAGTTATGCCTACTTGGGGATTTCTGGGATGAGTGATAAACTATGGTCAACATACACAAATTTCTAAGGCGAATGGGTCAACTTACCTTGATGTGTCAACGTTTCCAAATGGTAATGTGTTACCAAATGGAACCATTCCATGTGCCTTACAACTCTTGCCTTATCCTTGTTGAATTATAATCCTTGTTATTCTCTTTCTCGTCTCTAACTCATTTTGCATATTCCAGCATGTCTCGTCATCATGGAAAGCATGGAAGTTCCGATCGTAAGCTAGCCGCCATGATCTCCCGACAAATGGCTGCTATCATTTCGACCATTGTTGCTGACCCAATAGCACCTTAATGATCAACTCTAGCAACAATGTTCAAGGAGATAATAGTGCTAACCAAGGGCGCAACAACCCAACCTGCACTTTCAAGCACTTTAACTCTTGCAAGCCCACTAGTTTTAGTGGCGATGAAGGAGCTACTGGTCTTCTCGAGTGGTTCGAGAGCATGGAGAACACCTTCGTCAATTGTGAGTGTCCCGAGGCACTCAAAGTTCGCTATGCTACTAGTATGCTCCAATAAAGGGCTCTTACTTGGTGGAATAGCGAGAAGAGAAATCTAGGGGCCAATGCTATTCTGGCACTTACTTGGGAAGAGTTCAAGAACATCGCCATCGCGAAGTTCTGCCCGAGAAGCGAATTGCAAAAGTTAGAGGAAGAATTCTGGAAGTTGAAGCAAAACGATGGTGATCATTTGGCCTACTCAACTAGGCATCATGAGTTGAGTATACTATTGCCTCGTATGGTCGACACCGTCCCTCGCAACATCGAGAAGTTTATCAAGGGTGTACCACCCCAAATTCAAGATGTTGTGGTGGGTAGCCGACCCACCAACCTTGGAAGAAGCCATCACTATCACCGCTCAACTCACCGAGAACCATATACGAGCATGCACCATGTCTGTGAAGGGTGCAAAAAGGTTGAACAGACGGCTACCAAGGCCGTTAAGGAGACTAAAGCTGAACCATCTCACAACAACAAGCACAAGTTTACACCGCATGTAACTACGTGTGGCTGCACCTAAACAACCCCAAAGACACTTGTACATGCGGCTACACCTGTGGCACAAGTGCCTGGGGCTAGGGCTTATGCGGTCCTCAGCCTATGTGCAACACTTGTAGGTATCATCATCCAGGAATCAACCATGCGTATATGCACCTTATATGGTATATGGTCATTTGGTGGCGACTTGCAGGCGTGCACCTAACAATGCCGCCGTGGTCACAATCCGTGTTTGCTACAACTATGGGAACCTGGTCATTTTCGCCCATAATGCCCCCTCTTGTGGGTAATGTTCCACACCCGAGGACATGCTTTCAATATCAACGCAAATCGAGCACAAGCAAACAATGATGTGGTGAATGGTATGTTAACTTACCTTTGACTTGTGTGACATAATTCTTTTCATGCGTTAACTGTATCGTTAATATCCTTTAAAATTTAACAGGTATGTTCCATATTAATAAAACTTATGCCTATGTCCTATTTGATTCTAGAGCCGATAAAGTTTGTGTTTCGTTAGAGTTTGAACCCATACTTGCTAAGCCACATACGAATTAGAAGACCTCTCACCGTTGAAGTTGCCGATGGAGAACCGATCACCATTGATGTCGTTATTCATGATTGCATCTTAAGTCTTGACACACATGATTCCTTATTGATCTTATTCCTATGAAACTTGGAAGCTTCTACTCATCATTGGTATGGATTGGTTAGCCAACACCATGCCGAGATCATTTGTTTCGAGAAGTGCATCCGTATACCGTTACCCTCTGGTGACACATTGAAGGTGTTCGGTGAAAAATCTTCCAAAGGATTTAAACTCATATCTTGCACTCAAGCCCGAAAGTGCTTAAACAAGAAGTATATGGCCTTTTTGGCTTACGTGGTCAACACGAAAGTCAAAGGAAAGAACTTAAGGATGTCCCTATCGTACAAGACTTTCCTGAAGTATTTCCCGATGACCTTAGTGGTCTACCTCCCGTGCGTGAAGTTGAGTTTAAAATTGACTTGATACCGGGAACAAACCCATGGCTAAGTCACCATATCGACTTGCACCGTCTGAAATGCAAGAACTCTCTAGTCAACTTCAAGAGCTATCCGAGAAGGGCTTCATCCGTCCTAGTTCTTCGCCTTGGGGTGCACCTATTCTTTTCGTAAGAAGAAAGATGGATCGTTCCGTATGTGCATCGATTATCATGAGCTTAATAAGCTTACCATCAAGAACCGTTATCCTCTTCCTCGTATCGATGACTTGTTTGATCAACTTCAAGGAGCTGCCATATTCTTGAAGATTGATCTACATTCTAGATATCATCAATTACGAGTTCATGATGATGACATCCAAAAGACCGCGTTCCGTACTCGTTATGGGCACTATGAGTTTATGGTGATGCCTTTTGGTTTAACCATGCTCCTACTATTTTCATGGATCTCATGACCGAGTATGCAAGCCTTATCTAGACAAGTTTGTGATCGTCTTCATTGATGAATACTTATCTACTCCAAATCCAACACCGATCATGAACTGCATTTGAGATTGGTTCTTGAGTTGTTGAAGAAGAGCAATTGTACGTGAGTTCTCGAAGTGTGACTTCTGGCTCGAGGAAGTTCAATTTCTAGGACACATGGTGAATAGCCAAGAATTCACATTGATCCTGCAAAGGTGAAGCTGTGAAAAATTGGTGTGTCCTACAACTCCTACCGAAGTTCGTTCTTTACTTGGTCTTGCTGGTTATTATCGGCGATTCATTGCCAACTCTCAAGATCGCGAAGCCGCTCACTTCTTTGACACAAAAGAATAAACCTTTGAGTGAGGTTCCGAGCAAGAAGCTTTTGAAGTGTTAAAGCACAAGTTGTGCAATGCTCCTATCTTGACCCTACCCGATGGAAATGACGACTTCACCGTGTATTGTGATGCATCTAAACAAGGCCTTGGTTGTGTTCTCATGCAACGAGGGAAGGTCATAGCTTATGCATCGAGACAATTGAAGGTTCACTAGGTGAATTACACAACACACGATCTCGACCTTGGTGCTATTGTCTTTGCTTTGAAGATTTGGAGGCACTACCTGTATGGTACGCAATGTATAGTCTACACCGATCACAAAAGCCTTCAACACGTTTTCAATCAAAAAAAACTCAACATGAGACAACGTCGTTGGGTGGAGTTGATTAGTGATTACGATTGTGACATTCGTTACCATCCTGGTAAAGCAAATGTTGTAGCCGATGCACTAAGCCGAAAGATTCACAACAAGATGATCTCATTCCAAGAAATTCGCGATCGACGTCAATGGTTTGACACTTTGGTTGAGTTCAATACTGAGATCCGACTAGATGTCAACGAGACTATCGTACTGCTACAAAACTTGTGAATAGATAGTGACATCGAGTCTAGTATCTTGGAGGCTCAACAAGTGGTGCAACAAGAAGGAAGAATAAAGGATGAGTTGGAGCCTGATCTTTTAACTCGATTGGAAACGAAACCCAATGGATTGATGTACTTCGCAAATCGAATTTGGGTTCCAAATCACAATAATCTTCGTACCTTTATCAAGAACGAAGCTCATCAAACTCGTTATTCTATTCATCCTGGCTCTGATAAAATGTACGTGGACCTACGCGGTCAATATGGTTTCCTGGAATGAAGAAGGATATAGCAACTTATCTAGCTAAGTGCCTCACGTGTACGAAGGTTAAAGCCGAACATCAACGTCCGAGTGGATTACTGGAGCAACCCGAGATCCCTATGTGGAAGTGGGAACACATATCTATGGACTTCATAACCAAGCTACCCCGAACCTCTCGAGGACATGATAGCATATGGGTGATCGTTGACTGATTGACCAAATCGGCACATTTTATACCATACGTGACACTTACAAGACATCAAGGTTAGCTCGTATATACGTTGATGAGATTGTAAGTCGTCATGGGGTACCTCTGCACATCATATCCGACCGAGATGCTCGTTTCACTTCACACTTTTGATCGTCTATGCAAGAACTCTTGGGTACTCAATGGACCTAAGCATGGCTTATCATCCTCAAACTGATGGTAAAACCGAGCGAAAGATCTAAACCTTAGAGGATTTGCTACGCCTGTGTGTCCTTGACTTGGTGGTGATTGGGATACGCATCTACCGCTCGCGAATTTTCGTATAACAATAGTTATCACTCGAGTATCAAGATGGCACCGTTTGAAGCACTTTATGGTCGTAAATGTCGTTCACCGATCTGCTGGACCGACATTGGTGAAAAATTCATCACTGGTCCTGAACTTATACAAGAGACTACCGATAAAGTTTCTATTATCCGCAAGAACCTTGAAGTGGCGAGAAGTCGTCAAAAGAGCTATGCTGACAAGCGACGTAAGCCATTGGAATTCAAGTTGGGGAGATGGTTCTTCTTAAGGTCTCGCCGTGGAAGGGTGTTGTTCGCTTTGGCAAGAAGGGTAAACTGGCTCCGAGATTTGTAGGACCTTTTAAAATCTTGAAAAAGGTTGGAAAGGTGGCTTATAAACTGGAACTACCTTCCGAACTTAGTGGAGTTCACACCGTTTTCCACGTTTCGAATTTGAGAAAGTGTTTGGCTGATGAAAGTCTGCATGTTCCGTTAGAAGACATCCAGGTTGACGAGTCATTGCATTTTGTCGAGAAACCTGTTGAGATCATGGACCGCATAATGAAGAAGACTAGAACCACAACAACCCCAATCGTCAAGGTTCGTTGGGAAAATAAATGTGGCACTGAATTTACTTGGGAACGTGAGGAGCACATGAAGAAGTGATACCCGTTCTTATTTGTATAGTTTCATTTTTTTATTTTCGGGACGAAATTCTTTTAAGTTTGTGAGACTGTAACATTTCGTATTTTTGTTAACTAAAAGTTAACTTCGTTTATTCTTATAAGGGCCATTATTGTCAACTATGAAACTCATGTGCTTATTCTTTTTAGTTGTCATTAAATTTTTAATTTATAAATTGAAAATAAAAACATTGAATAATAATAATTATGATAATATTAATAATATAATAATATTAATATTAATATTAATAATAATAATATAATATTATATTAATAATATAATAATATAATAATATCATAATAATAATAATAATATATGCTATTAATAATTGGTAAGAATTATCAAAAAGAAACATGTATAAACTTGATTTAAAAGTCTAGGGGGTTATAATGCAATTTTAAAACTTCAAAAGAAACTTTTAGCATAAAATAACAAAAGCATAAACAACAGGGACTATTTGTGTAAATTTTTAAACCCAACCAAACCCCCCTTTCTGCCGATTTTCCAGCCAAATCCCGGCCTGTCCGGCGGGCTCAGCCACCACCACGAAAACCATGAAAAAATGGCTCGTTTTTAACATATCGATACGCTAATCGACTCAGGAAGACTCCTGGACTTGAACCCGATACTTAATTGAACATTAAAGCTCGGTATAAAGGGTTTCGAACTAAACACGCATCTCGATCGACATATAACTGTTTAACGTACAAATGTTGATGATTAATCAAATTAAACGTACAGAAACGTTCGAATAATCATTTCCAAGCTTAATGCATAGTTAATTCGACTTAAATCATCAATTAAACACCTAATTGTACCGAGGTGGTCGAACACGAACCGGACTCGTTCGGCATCTCAACAAACAAATCAAGGCTAATAATAGAGGGCTAATGTTCCCTTCGATCTCTTTAAACTCACTGTAAGCGCAAATTCGTAAAATATTCATTCAATTAACCGATTGCTAGGCACCTGTAAGGCCCCATTCCGGGAACCTCATAGTCGGTCATTCACAGCAATTAAAAATATTAAACATTATAACTATGCAATCTTAAGCAGCGAATTAGTTTATCAAAAAAAACCATTCATTTCATTTAAACCACTGTGTTTGAGCAATGCAGCAGTATTAACTGGTTACAAAAGAATTGTTTTACTGTATTACAAAACAACAGCAACATAAAGTACGAATGGATGTCAGTCTTTTCCTGCGAGTAGCTTCACCCTCGTGCCATCCTCAACAATAATTACCTGCCAACTGAAAATGTATAAAAGTCAGCATTACTGAGTGAGCTCTAGTTTTATAAGTAACAAAATACTTTCTGTAGGGATAACATATGAAAATGCTCTGTTCATGAAAACTTCATCTCTTTATACGTGAGCACGCATAAACTATACAATCAGGTAATACTTTATCTCTTTACTGTATGCCTTGTTTACAATGCATTCTTTTATATTTATCTTTCACTGTCTATGGGGACCAATGAGCAATACCCCAACTATGTGCGCGATGGAAAACGGGTGATGGGCCATCTATATCCCTCGAAAGGGTCAGCTGTATCCCCCGAAAGGGTTCTGTGTACTGTTTACAAGGCCGACCCAATCACCCAGGGTACGCTACAAGGGTCCTGCCAATCTCAATTGATTGGCCCTATGTGCACAATAGGGTAGCTAGCCCGCAGCACAGTTAAGCTAACGACAACACGGTCGTGTCCCTCCTATGAGCGAGCTTGCAAAGACTTTTAATATTTTCATTAATGTTCCTCTTCTTTTCTTTATTGCTCTTTCACTTTATTATTACTAGATACTTTATGTTACGATAATAACATGCCACGTAAAGTCACATACTATAAGTAATAAAATAATATAACAATAATAATAATAAGGAACATCATATGTAATCATATCATGCATGGAACATCATCATTACTAAGCCCTAGTCAACTCTGGTCAAACCCTAAAGCACAGACTCCTAGAAACTCTGTAAAATTTTCTAAGTGTTATGCGCATGGAAACTATTTAGGCGCATGAGCCCTATTTGGGCGTTTTACCACTATGCAGGCGCATCAGCCACACTTAATCATTTCAGACGTATGAACCTTCTTGTAACTTGTTCTTAGTATGTTTTCATACACATTCATCAAACCCATCTGTTCTAAGCTTAACATGACTATTCTAAGCATGAACAACCTTTAAACATTCAAGAATTTAACACTTAACAAGCACAATACATACGGGTAACATACATAAACTTTGTAAAAACATTTTAATACATTTCCAGCCCCAAAAATAGTTAAACAAGTAAGAACCGGGGTCTAGAACTCACCTGGTGCAACTTGGGTTTTTTCTTCTTCTTTCTAACCCGCTTGCAATGAGTTCAAACACCTAAAACAACACCACAAACAACACACACGAGCACAATCGCAACACATAAGCACATAAGCATATAACCGGGATAAAACCCATCATAAACATATGAAAACCTTGAATTCTTACCTTGAATTCACTTCTCTTCTTCTTTCTTTAGCCGAGAGTTTCTCTGCTCTCTCTCTCTAAAACCGGGTGAAGATGATGATGTGAAGTGAGGGTGGGCAGCCATGCCCACGTTTACACTAACTTTTTGAAGATTTTTGTCCTTTTTACACTTTTAGTCCCTCCACTTGGACTGAATTGTCTTTCTTTCTTTTATTCTTTATTTCTTGTCTTTTAAAAATAACCGGGTGTTACAACACCTTTTCTTCGTGAGATAAGTGAGACAAATCCAAGCTTAAAACACTGCAAATCGATCATAATCAGGTAAGTTTAACACATCAATCTACTCGATTACACTTAAGGATCAAAAGCCCTAAGGTTAATTGGGTTAAAACTCACGAATCATTGCTCAATTTTGGATTCGTTCGATTTAGGGTTCACACGAATTGGGGATGTTCTTTTGGGGTTATGTTTATAAGACTTAAAAACCAAGTGATACCAAGGCCATGGCCCTGGTTCACTGGTTAAGACATTGTCTCCCTATCCATGAGGTCCCAGGTTCGAACCCGGGCACCCTCATGTATTTTTTTAAAGGTTTTTTTAGCCTTAATTAAAGTATAGTACTTTCATATAAGTGTAAAAATGACTTTTATGAATTTTTAAATATTTTTAAGGACATCAAGATATTTTCTGCAAATTTTTTTAATAATATATATATATATATATATGGTTAGATAATTAACCTTTTAACAAAGGTTACTCTTGGATAAATTTTATGTAAATAATAATTAATAAATTATTATTGATCCAAACTTTTCCTTTAAATTAATATCGTATAAATTATGGTTATTTCAAATAATTATTCAAATTTCATACTTAAACTCTATTAATTATTATAAATGATTCAATGATATTTTTCTTTAAAATATATTAATGGGCCTCGTTTATAAGTGTGGTTATTTCAAATAATATTCAAATAATTCATTATTTCATTATTACACATTTAATTAGTTCGTAAACATGTATTTGGGCCTTAAATGGGCCTCGTTTATAAGTGTGGGCTCTTATTGGGCCTATTGGGCCTAAAAAAGCTAGTTTTTTTTCTAAGTTTTCTTTGACAAGCCCAACTCAATTCAGATCTTTATTGGGCTTTATAATATTTTATGGTTTTCTAATTGGGCAATATTTCAGGGGCGTTACAAACTACCTGTCCATAATATATAAGCACGGAAGGCTTGGTTTCAATTAATTGTGTGGTATGATTGTGTACATACGTGTTATGTAAAAATAGCCTATTCATGACTTAGGTCGTGAATATATATACGTATGGACACATATATCCATTTGCTTAGAATATAATATGACACCAATTAATTAATGATAATTTTCATTTAGTAGTACTGAGCTGTAATGGATATTGTTATTCGTTGTAGACGCACCAATGTCCATTGGAATTGATAAGGATAACAATGTAATGTATTAAGGTTTTTATAGATTCCTAGGAGTTTGACATTCACTGATAATAATATGAAATATATGGGAGGCAGGAAAGACTTTCAGGATTAACTTGATAGTTGTATCTTAGTTTGTATCTAAACAAAGTTTAAACAAGTTTCGGCTAAAAGCTTATATAAAATAATAAAATAAGATAAAAACTTGAAATTTTGCAAATGTTACATCTTGTTTGGCACAACATTTATTTAAAGGGTAGGATCATTTATTTCAACACATTACATTCATGCTATAAACATACAGATAACTTTTTCAACGGGCGTAATAAATGGTGAAGCATACACGACTTCCCGAATGTGATCCTTTAGGTGGCAACTCCCGTTTTTGTGATCTTAGTTAGAAACATTGCCTCCACGGTCAAGAGTGGGATAAATATGTTGAGGCAGACGAAGCTTAACTAAAGCAAACAATGGCTTAGCCTTTGCTAAATCATGTAGATTCTCCTTGAGATCAACATGTAGTTCGTTAGGTGGCAACTCCCAGGTGAACCCTTGTATGAGCCTAGCTAGAAGCATTGTGGTCATGGTGGAGCCCAACAACACTCCTGGGCACCCACGCGGTCCAGTGCTAAATGAAAATGTATGCAGGTTGCGGTCGGTTAGCACCACTTCCTTATTACCATTAATGTGACGGTCTGGATTAAAAGTTAGTGAATCATCCCATACTTCAGGGTTTCGACTTAGCCTGATGCGGCTCACTATCACATGACTTCCCTTTGGTATAAAGTATCCGGCAACAATCGAGTTAGCAGATGTCACATGAGGGAGGTTGAAAGGTGCAACACGATGCAACCTTAAAGCCTCCTTTACACACGCTTTGATATAATTGAGATAACGTAGATCAGATTCATGAACCAATCTATCTTTCCCAACCACCAAATCGAGCTCTTGGACAGCTTTGTCGAATATCTTCTTCTTGTTCATCATCTTCGCCAACACCCATTCGATGTTATTTGAAACATTAACAAAAGCTGCTAGAATTAGATCCTATAGCACACAAACAAAAAAATGATTAATATCTAAAAGGAAAATTAGATTTTAATAATCCAAAGTTTCACTTATTGGATAATAATAATAATCGGTACTTTAAATTTGGTCAATTATAATCCTAACTTTTATTTTTTTATCAAAAGCAATCCTACTGGCTAGCATAAGTTTTCATTTATTTACATTTGATTTTCACTCAATTTTACTTATGAGGATGATTGTGATTAAAATAGGAAAACATACAACGAAATGAAGTGAAAATCAGGTATACATCAATAATAATGATTTTACTAGGATTGCACTCCAAAAAAATGAAAGTTAAGATTATTTTTGATCAATTTAATAATATAGATTATTATTGACAATAAATTATGGTTTGGATTATTAAATCAAATTTGCCTATCTGACAAAAACATCATAGTTAATTTTAATCATACAAGAATCTGGGCTTTTATTTCATCAGCATTTAGTTGGGGTTTGTTAAGGTTGATGAAAATGTCGAGTAAGTCATCTTGTTTCGTCCTCACACCATCTTTCCATTGTTGAATCCTCTCATCAATCAAAGGATCTTGACACTTTCTTGCTGTAAGAATAGCTTTCCTTATACTCTTCTCATGCCCATCAAAATCGGTATCCATCGCAACCATGGGATGTAATCTGTCACACAAAACGCGTGAACAAATTCAAGAATTTTTGAAAGTGAATCAGCATGCTCAATTTCTTCTTTCCAAGGTCCACCATCTGCGCTTCCTTTACCGAAATACCTACTTCTAAAGATGAGCTTCCTTACCATGTTGCTTGAGTATTGTTGCGCAATAATCCTCACATTCACAATTCCCTTGGTGACTCCAAGATTTGTATCGCACTGGTTGCAAATGTACCTAAAACATGGACATATTTGGATATAGAAATCATGCAATAATCTTCACATCCATGAAGCCCTTGGTGCAAGGACAGCTTAACATATCTAGGGGCTTTAATTTTGGGGCCGTCATCTATATATTATTTAAAAACTTATGGCTCAAACATATGAAATAAAAAATTTGTTTATATTTTTATAGAAAACAACTTATGACAGAAAGCAACAGTAGATTAAAAAAATTGATTATAATCAAGATCAGACAATAATAGTTAGTAGATTAGTTAATTAATTACAAAAAATACTTTGAATTGATGAAGCTAAAATAATGATTAACAACGAATAGTCGATGAATTTTGTTGAACCAAGTTAGTAAGTTGACTTTGATTAAGCAAGTTTCGTAAGTCAACCTCGATAAACCAGTAATCATTTCTTATATCTCTTTTCATTTATTGCAAAAAGACATATATTCATTGATGGAATTATCATATATATTTTCAACTTAAAACGTAAATAAAAGTAATTTCTTTTTTTGAGGGCTCATAAAATTTGAGGGCATGTTTGTATATTAGAGTTGCCCGCCTAGTGACCAACGTAAAAATTAAAAAAAAAAAATCAAAGAATCTGCCCACACTAGTAAAATTATACTTAACTGGATTTCATAATTTTACAAGAAATAATAGGTACCAAACATAGTTATAGCAAGGTGTGATGAGAACGTGTTTAAAATACCTTACCTGTAGTAAAAATAAACAAACATAAATATGAAAATAATATACCTTAGTATATTATCGTCTTCTTCCTTTCGTTTGTTAAGAAGCCACCTATGCCTAGACGTCGAAAGAATCTCACTGGACAATATTTTTTTCATCATCTTCCAATGATCACCCATCGGAGCAAGAGCGGTGTTCAAGTAACCATCACTCGTCAGATAGGCCAACATGGAATCAGGCCTTGACGAGAAGATCCTATCTGTGTCCTTTAGAAACTCACGAGCGATCTTTGGATCACTTACGGATATAACATGGACGTTTCCAAGGCGAATGCATAGAATCCTCGTGTTCATTTGGTCCATCATATTATGAATCCATTGAAACGTGGGCTTGTTCCGAAGCATGCTGATTAAGTTGCCGATGTAAGGCAAAGGTGTCGGGCCGGGAGGAAGTGGTGGTCGGAGTTTGGAATGGTTGAACATTTTGTGCAAGAAGGATAACAAGTAGAAGAACGACATGAGGAACACAATGAAGATGATCATGCTGAGAAATGAGAATTGTACGCAACTCTTGTGGTTTGTTTGTTTTCATATGGTATCGTATTTATAATGGGTGTCCAGTTGATTTTGTATTTCATCATCTCTCTTTCTCTGTATACATACATATATAGATACATAGACAAAGATAGAAACACTATCATGTTTGTTAAAAATATATACATCTTTATCAATTCAATTACTAAATATTTGTTAGTGATTAGTTGTTTTTGGTTTGTATGGTAAAATGAAAAATCTAGTAGTTCAAGGATTAAGGTGTGCAAGAGCTAAAGTTTGAATTTGTTGTAGCAAGTTGAAGGCTACTTAAAAGAAAGACTTTTATCTTAGAAGCCCTAATCTCATTCACCCATTCAGTCACTTCCTAATCATCTTCTTCAATAAATAACTTTGGTGGCTGTCATCAAACGGGTCCCCATTAACTATTTATTCAGTTGTTATCTTCATTAGTTTGTTAGTTGATTTCTTCGTTGTTTTCTTACTTTCTAGATTGCATCGTTTGATTGGATGTACGTGTCTTCTTTTGCGTTCTTGACTCGTTGTAATCTCACCATAATGGTGAAGATTTAGTATAGGCATTATTCATAGATTCACCATCGAATCTGTAAGTTGTCTACGTCTTTGTTATTCTTGAGTTTTTCTTGTTTGATTTGTGTTTTCTGACAATGTTAAAATAACAAAAAAATAATATTTGTATAACACAACTTGTTTTTAATCAGTAACATTTTTGCAGTATTTAACATAAACTAGTGCTTGGAAAATTGAAAATATAGTATGAAATAAGCATAGCGAATATGTTTAGAACTAAAATAAGAATATATTATATTTGATGCGTTTCGGTGTTGAATGATATCTTTATCTGAACAAAGTTTTTTGAAAAAAACAATTGTAGATAAGCATGACGTGGGCAACGGTAAATATGTCAAAATCGATCAATACATTACGTTGTTTTGTAAAGCTATTATATTTATCACGACTTAATTTTATGTTTGAATGTGGATAAAAATAAATTTAAATATATTATATTTGACACAATTTTATTTTGTATAAACCTTATATTAAGCATAGATAGAAATAAGAACAACTCTACCATATATTTGAGTTTCAGAAAACATGATATTTTAAAATTAAAATAAATTTTTTTCTTCAATTGAACTATTAAGATTATCCAATACAATAAATTTAAATAAAACAAAATAGGAGAAACTGATAATTCATTAGTCGGAAAGAGGCCAATTTGCTAAGAATATTTTTGGCGGAAAAAACTTGTCGGAAATCTAGCTAATTTCCATTGATATATTTTCGTTGGCGATTCGTTAGAAAATGCCGTTTCGACAAATCTGATAACATGGCTGATGAAGGTAAAAGGGATCGATGAGGTAAAAAGAAGTGGAAGGGGTATAATTAACTCCTTAGGTAGGACTACACTTACCACTGAGACACGCCTTTTGCTTAGATTACAAATAAATTATATTTATTTGATAAGACCACATTTAACACTGCAACAAACTCATTAGCGAAGAAATTTACATGGGTTTAATTCGATGACGTCATGTCTTCGCTATAAAGTTTGTTGCCTTACGATTGTTACTTATTGTCTTCATAGGAGTCGTATAGTCTCACTAATGCTAATAACTTGTCGTCAAGGTAGGCTTAACCAATATTTTAAATACATAAGAAAACATTTGTGACATCCGGTTATTTTGCTTTAATTACCGTAACTTCTTTAATTTTGTTAGATTTTGCATACACGTGTTGTGAGCAAACACTAATTGTCATTGAACTTTAGTGACTTAACAAATAAGTAATAGTGGTTAAGAAATAGTAACTTAATAAATAACATGTCAATGAGTCCTAGATCAACTGGTTTAGGAGGAGGCACCCTATGATTTTCTAAAGTGGAGGTCATGGGTTGGAGTTTCACTAGATGTCATATGCTTCTAGTTGGCCAAGGGTTTTACCACAGTGGACCTTTAGGTGGTGAGTTTCCCTTGGAATGGTGGGTGAGTCTGGTCACCGCCGCTGTCTGTGTTCGCGGGCGTGAGTGGCCTTTCGCCAATGGGTTTACCCGGGTGACCGTGCTTAAAAAATTATTCGTTGGTTGTTCCAAAAAAATCAAATAACATTGATTATTAATATGTGGTTATGTGAATCAAAAATGTTATTGATTATTTGCGGGTTATGCTTTATAACGTGACTATGTGTGATACATAATTTCGTGTGTGGTATTTACCAATGGGATTTCATGTTGTTGGTTAATAATATTCTTGTGTTATGTGGTAAAAGTTATTTAAAAGTGTAAAAACAAAATTAGGTATAATGTGCAAACTAGGAGGGTTAATATTGAATTATTTACTAAACTTAATATTAATCAAAACTAACCCTAGCCCACCCCCGATACCCTTGTCGCGACTGAGAACATCACACACATCCCATACTTAGAATTTTTAGCAGCAACAACCCAATCCAATAGGTTTTGGCTTAGTTTTATCACTCCATCATGTTAGGAAATGAATTTCTCAATAAGGACATGTTATGGTGATGCTATAGTTTCACAAGGTTAAGAGTATAACAATTAAGAGATCAAATAGGGAACCAGATAAATGAAACAAAGAACAAAATAAATAACACACAAGAACAAAAAGATTGGTTTTCAAAAATGAGGTATATTGTTTTTAAATGTTTTATCGTTATTACAAGGCTTAATCCTAATGAATAATTTTATTGAAAAAGACTAGCAAAAAAGACTAGCAAAAAGCTAGAAAAACATACAAGGAATAAATTTTCTAAGAATATATATATAATATATATATATATATATATATATATATATATATATACACACACACACACACACACATACACACACAAACACACATATATATATATATATATAATATTCTTTTGAATGAATAATTTTATTGAAAATGACTAGCAAAATGCTAGAAAAACATACAAGGAATAAATTTATACAACCTTCATTGGATAACATTAATCTTTGACCGGTTCTTCATCTATAGATAGTGTTTTTATCTCCATGATTATATCATGGATAGAGATGGATTTGAGTTACGTACATTATCATTTCGCGCCCTTCAAACACACTAACAAGAAGTGAGAATTACTCCATGAATGAGCTTCTTTTTTATTCTATTCATGGGGATAACTTTGGAGGTATATTACACTATGTACTAATTGTAGCCTAGTTGTTATTGGCGTGAGGACACGAGAAGAGAATATGATTTGTAGTTTCTTAAGTTTCACCATAAAAAGACACTGGGTGGATCCAATAGCGATGCCTTGTTTTGATACTGCATAGAGAGATGGAATCCTTTCCATTGTAGCCAGTGGCGTATCTACATACCGGGGATGGGGTAGCCACCCAACCTAAACAAAAAAATTTCAGTGTTATGTGTATGGGAAATCTCGACCGCTCCCCGATAAAATTTTGTAATCACCCCCATTGAACTTTTGAAACTGAAGAGAAAACAATAATGTCGTAAACACATTGTCGGAGGTGAAACTATAATATGGTTATAGTTCAACGAATCATATATTTTCGCTAACTGGGGTATATAACCTAGTAGATTTTTAGTACTTACACCCTCAAATAATCAAATAGTTAGTATGAAGAAAAAAATTATATATATCGAGATAAATGTTCTTGACTATTAAGCAAGCTGAATTTATATTGACTGACATTGTTCTCAAACATCTTAAACATCATCGGTATTAAAGAGTTTGAGAATCTTTTTAGCAATAAGTATAATTGTTTCAAACATATTACATATCATCACTTTTATTAGTATAATTGTCTTAAACATCATATATAATCACTTTTATGTGTATAATTGCTTTAATGTTATTCTTGATATATATGAAAATACAAGATTTTAGAGACCATTTTAATGATGTTTTCGGTAATGAACCGAATGTGACCCGATATGACCCGAACTAGACAAAAAAAATATTAGATTGTGATAGCCAAATAATGTTTAAAATTCTCCACCATCATGAAAACAAATTTTGGATTCGCCATTGAATGTAGCCCGCCATAGAACAAACCCAAGTTTGAGGCACTCACCATCATGGAGCTCAAAGACTCGATAGCCAGAATAAAAACAAATTAAAAAGGCAATTATCCATGGGTCACCTTTACGGAAGCCCCGCCCTAAAAACATTAGAATTTCTTGGAGGAAGTATCATCTACTAAAATGATAGGCAACCCATAATCCATTGCATCACTTCGGAGTAAAGGTCATTTGTTTTATAAATGATATAAGAAAATTCTAATTAAGTCTTTGGAGGCCCTAGGTACATGTATAAGCATTACCAAGATGCGCTTGCTATTTGTAGAGTTCATAGGAACCCTCAATATTTCATAACATTCACTTGCAACGTGAAGTGGCCGGAGATTAGACGTCACCTTGATTCAATTGGTTGTGCACCAGCAGAAGATAGGCCAGATATAATTGCAAGAGTTTTTCAATTGAAAGTTGAGGGGTTCATCAAGTTTTTAAGAACTGACAAAACCTTTGGAACAGTTACAGCAGGCAAGTCCTTTTGCTTCCTATCTTATATTCAAATAAATTTTAGGATCTTTCAGATAGTATCATCCTTAATTCTTTATATAGACCTCTACACCATTGAGTTTCAAAAGAGAGGTATTCCTCATTGTCATACACTTCTATGGGTTGCTTCACTGTACAAGATACGAGACGCGGCAGACATTGACAAATATGTCACAGCTGAAATACCAGACCCGTCTATTGAACCAATTTTGTATAAAACTGTCACTGATTGCATGATGCGTGGCCCGTGCGGTCTTCCCAAAATGAATGCTCCATGTATGCGTGATGGAAAGTGTTCAAAATCATTTCCAAAATCGTATGAAAACAGCACTCGCTTTGATAAGGAAGGATATGTTCATTATAGAAGGTCAGCTAATGGAGAGTATGTTATCAAAAGTGGTGTCCCGCTTGATAATGGATATGTTGTACCTTACAATAAGACTTTATGTAAGCGATTTGATGCCCACATAAATGTAGAGTATTGTGGGTGGAGCATGATGATAAAATATCTTTTCAAGTATATTTCCAAAGGAGCTGATTGAATTAAATTTTCCATTGGTAAAGCGGATGACGCATCGATTGGCCCTTCTAATCGAGCAGCGGTTCTGTTAATGAGGTTCAAAATTTTGTCGATGGTAGGTTATATGTCCGCATGAGGAAGCATGGAGAATTTTAAATTTCCAATTCATAGTAGAAATCCATTTGTGCAGCTTCTAGCGGTGCACCTAGACAACATGCAAAATGTTACGTTTAGAAAGAATATGCAGTTACAGAGCATAGTCAACAACCCTACATTCGGGAAGACCACATTGACAGAATGGTTTCGCAATAACCAAGCAGACCCAGTTGGTCGCGATCTTTCTTATATTGATTATGTGTCTAGGTATCGATGGGATCACTCTGGAAAAAGTTGGATACCGAGGCTATTAAACAGGAACCTAGCGATTGGTAGACTCATCTATATACATCCAACATGCGGTGAACTATTTTACTTAAGGATGTTGTTGTGTCACCAAAAGGCTTGTAGGTCTTATGCTAAGTTACGCACAATATCTGGTGTCGAACATCCAACATATCGAGCAGCCTGCGAGAGCCTAGGTCTTATTGGTGATGACAGAGAATGGTCAATGGCTTTTGTGGAAGCTTCTAATTGGGCAACATCGTTTGAGCTTAGACATTTGTTTGCACATATGCTTTTGTTTTGTGATATTGCAAGACCATTTGCCTTATGGGAAGAACATTGGAGAAAGATGTCAGATGACATATTGTTTAACATGAATAATCTCACAAATCAAGACAATATGCACATAACAGACATCGACCTGCAACAGTATGTATTGTATGAACTAGAGTTGTTGCTCAATTCAAGCACTCCATACGCAACACTTTGTAATTATGGGTTGCCTATGCCATGTAGCACTGTTTTTAATTCATTGAGAAATCGATTGCTAATGGAAGAGAAATGCTATGATAGACCAACTTTGACAGCACAACATGCTCAATTGCGATTATTGTTAAACACTGAGCAACTTGAAGTTTATAATGAAGTGCTTGCTTCCAACGTGTCAGGGTCTCAAGCACTTTTATTTGTCTATGGTCATGGTGGTACTGGAAAGACATTCCTTTGGACAACAATTATTTCAGCCCTCCGATCTGTTGGAAAAATAGTTTTAGATGTGGCAGCGTCGGGCATTGCCTCACTTTTGTTACATGCTGGTAGAACAGCTCACTCGCGGTTTAAGATACCTTTAGAATTAACAGAGCAATCGCTATGTCACATTGAAAAAAACAAATGTGTGAACTTTTAAAGGAGTCATCACTTATAATTTGGGACGAAGCACCAATGAGTGACCGTCGATGTTTCGAGTCCCTTGATAGAACCCTAAGAGATGTATTAGAGCAAACATCAGAAGTCTTTGGTGGAAAATCTGTACTATTAGGCGGGACTTTAGACAGACACTTCATGTTAAAGTCAAGGCATCACGGGCTGAAATCATTGACTCAACACTTCCAAAGTCTTATTTGTGGCAATACTTAAAGTGTGCAAGCTAAATCAAAATATGCGGTTGGCTTCTTCTGCCGAAGGCGTTCCACAAATGGATTCAATTTCACATTTTGCCTCATGGTTGCTAGATATTGGAGATGGTAAAGTAGGGGTTCCAGATGCAAATGACCCACACAATACAAGAACAATGATCATACCATCTGAATTTTTGATAAATCCACAAGAAAATGCAAAAGGCGAGTTAATACGTTCCATATATGACGATAGCACTCTTAGTAATCCAACAGCCGAGAACCTATCTAATAGAGCAATTGTATGTCCAAAGAATGAAACAGCTGATGAAATCAATGACATTGTTCTTAGCCTTACCACGGGAGAGAGTAAAACATATCTTAGCAATGATTCAATGATTCCACATTCACAAAATAGAGGCGATATAGACGTTTTGTACCCTACAAAACAACTAAATCTGCTAAATTTTAATGGAATCCCACCACACAGACTTAACTTAAAGATGAAAAATCCTATCATGCTGCTTCGTAACATAAACCTGGCCATAGGCCTATGCAATGGCACAAGACTCTTAGTTTCACAACTATTACCTAGAATAATAGAGGCACACATAATAACAGGAACCTTAATTGGCCGTCGCGTATACATTCCTAGAATCAATTTTGTCCACAATAGCAAAGACCTACCATTTACGTTTACAAGACGTCAATTCCCTATAAAAGTGTGCTATGCGATGACCATAAACAAAAGTCAAGGACAATCACTTAAAAAAATTGGAGTATATCTACCGCAGCCAATATTCACGCACGGGCAACTATACGTTGCGTTTTCGAGGGCAACTTGCCTAGATTCCTTGAAGGTTCTCATTGAATCAACAGAAAATGATGTTGTTGGCACAACAAAAAACATTGTGTTCACAGAATTTCTAGATGAAATTAACCACCAGGTGATTTCATAATCAAACAAAAATTATAGATGGTTTGTACGTCTAATGAAATGACCAGCCAATAACTCTTGTACTTTTATAATATTCTAGAACGATCTCTTATTTCATATATAGGTGATATGACTGTTAAATTTCAAAGTCTGCTCTTTAGGCCCACTTTTGTTTATCATTTGTCGTATATGTTATACGTCTTATTGTTCCTATTGATGTTTGACGTGCTCTGTCATGTGGATGCTCATTGAGTATTTATTAATTGACATGATTCTCGAAAGTATCTATTGAGAAATTTTTGCGAGGTTGCTTTTAGAATATCATACACATAATTTTTATAGTATAGTTTATAAACAATAGAGAAGAATATCTCTAACTCCAGATTAGTAAACAGAATTTTTGTATGCTCAGCGATTAGCATAAATGGATGTTATTAGTTAGTTCTTTTATTACAACTCTTAAAAAACAATGCCTGCAGTTTGGTTACAATCATGATGGTTTTTTTTGTTTTGTTGGTCATGTACTAGCATGAATGGTTGATGCATATACTATTCCTATTTGATATCAATGTGTGTAGCTTAGGTAGATAGTCTCTATTACATACTCTAAGGTTTCTGATTATGTTCATAGAGTTGATTTTTCATTGTTGATTATACATACTATTATAGGTTTTCTATTTTTGATCATATGATAGGTTTATTTAAACATACTTATCTTTGCGATCCAACGCTAAGATCGTTCTTAAAACTAGATTGTTGTTGGTTCCAAAACTACTATTCATATTATAGACAATATAATATATTTTCTTAAATCTACCCTAGATATGACTTGCTTTGAGATTAGACTATACGATTTATCAACTAGCAAAATTGCACCATTTTGAAAAGCTACACAATGCATAAACTACCCTTCATTTGACTTTAAAAGTACATCATTTCTAGGTAATTTATTACACTAACCAATTCTCTTTTACAATGAACAGGAAAAACACAATGGTTGCACATCGGTTGTCTCAATTCAACCCAAAGACGACCCCATACCGATAATCTTGCGCGTGATTAGAAAGTGGTCGCCCTATCGAATGAAAAGAGACATAGCATACCTCCTAATCGACCAACATGTTAGTAAATACACTTGAAACGATACAAAAAAATATTCATTACTTCACTCACACCAATGTCTTACAAAACATAATTTTGATTTTCTACCTGTTGATTCAAATGATGGGTTCGTGGGATAGCTTTGCTACTCGGATTTTTGATTGAAAAAGTCGATAACATAGAAATAGAGGATGGTCCAACGTTATTTTTTCATTTCTTTACATTTTTTCATTTCTTTACATTTTTTCATTTCTTTACATTTTTTTCATTTCTTTACATTTTTTCATTTCTTTACATTTTTTCATCTAAATTCAATTTCCTTATTTTCAATGCAGGGAGATGCTATACAGGCAAATGTGCATAACTTGGACTATGAGCACTTCAATGACAGGCTTAAAATAATGTCTTGCTACAGCTTTGATAACTATATATGCAGTCGTGCATCCAAAACAATGGCAATTACTGATCATCCAACAGTTATGATCCTCGGCAGGAACGTAATCATAGATGAAGTAGCTATTCTTAGAAAGATTTCCCCATATTACTTTAATTTGCTCACCTATGAGGAGGTCACCAAGAGAGCTAACAATAAGAACGTAGTATCAGGTACCACACTCTAATCCATAGAACAAGATTGCTACAAACTGATCACATAGTAATATATCATTTGAAATAGACTATGCAGGAAGATTGGATAACACCAAGCAGGTGACGACATCAGATGGAACAAAATTGCTAAGGATGGAGATGACCGACATAAGGCAAGTTTCTAACCCCAACCATAGAATACATCATAAATGACATATAGTAACTTCATATATCATAACTCAATGTAGTGGGAAAAAAATAGAGGTCACCATTTAGGAGGAAATAATTCCACGATTTGACTAGCAAACAATGTCCCAAACAGATCCACCCATCATCGCAGCAATAACAAGCACAAGAGTCACCACATTCATTGGTAAAATTAAAATACTAAAGACATTACACATCAAGTTCACGCACATCACTAACAACATGTATTGTGACAACAGGAAAGACACAATTGGCATCCACTGCAGCAACATTTATCTACTTCAACCCAGACACAAATATCACAAACAGTTTAAGATCCAGGTATACATGAACACTATCAAATACATATACCTTTAAAATTTGGCAAAAAGAAACATGTATACATTATAAAATTATTTTTGCAGATTCCAAGAGAACCAATGACAGCTCCCAGCACCTGAACCACAACCCACAATTCAACAACAAGATGTTCAAACAATAAGCGCAATCTCTTAAATTCAGCAACACAGAATTCAGCAACGACAGGTAAAACATAAAATAATATACATACAGAGGCTCAAATAGGTTAAAAACGTTACCACCTCTCACTAAACATTAACTATAATATGCAGCAAAAAAGAAACTTCAAGTGTAAAGCATCAATCACAGGTTTTGCAATGGGCAGACCTTGGTACCGGCAAACATGCCCACAATGTTTTCGCCGAACACATCCAAAAAGATGCAAATGGTCATGCGGGCAGCACGACGATATTAGCGAGCCAAACCTAAGGTATAAACATATATACGACATACATACAATTCCAAACACATGGCTAATAATTCATATGTCGCGAGTATTGTGTAGGAATAACAATAAATGATGAGACAGGCTCAGAGTCAGCAACCTTATTTGATGCCGCAATGAGTAGTCTCCTAGGTATACCATGCAGAGACATGATAATCAAAAAAGGTTACGATGATGAAGAAACCATCCCAGAACCCATTGAACAACTAAAAGGACAAATAATAACAATGCATGTAGAATACAACCCAGGGTCCCACAACCTAAAAATCAATAGAGCCACAAAAACAACACAAATGCTGCAGTTAACAGGTGCAACACCACCCCCAACGAACATCACCATAGATCAAAGCAAAAAATCGGTTGAAAACAAGGCAACAGGAACAAAGCGACAACTCTTCCTACCACTGGGTAACACACATGTTTTTCCTACTTTTGTACCAAAGATATTTATAAGACTTTTATCCATTTGGATAGATCAGGAACCTGTCAACTTTTCACTTTCCATAAACACTAATCTTGAATCTTAGTTTATTTCATATTCCAGGACGTAACCAAATATTTAAATTTCAGGCATTAGCGACACCAAAAGAATCAGATACCCGGATTACCAACCAACATCAGACGAACCGCCAGCAAATGAAGAACCAGAGAATCAAAATCCAGATTAGACTTTGGATAATGGATTTAAAATACAAAACAGGCGCCCTCAAAACCTTTTGTAAAGCATAATTTGCACAGAAGATCTATCCAATGGAAATCATGGAAATCTTTTGAATATCAACCATGTCGCTCAGATCATTGACATGTAGCCTATACATAGGCAAATTTTGTAAATGTTAGTGCAATCAAAGGTGCTACCATATAGCCCATGGAAAGGCATATTTTGTAAACACTAAATGTTTCATATGGTCTAGAAATTGCATTTACAAAACCATAATATCATGGCTCAACGCGCCAGTGCACCATCTGGTTCATAATAAGGGGCCCATCCAGGAAATTCCAACCTTAAACAAATGCCGATTGCACCCCGAGACTAAAGGGTCGATTACTTCCTTTACCCGGTTGGCTAAAATTTTGTTATAAATTTGGTGATAGACACAATAAGGCTAATGGACCTATAGTCGTTTGGGGTAAGACGTTCCATTTTCTTATTTTTTTAAATAAATTACGTAACGATGACCCACACCTCCGATTAATTTTCTCTTTCGATTGGAAATAATAGAGAACTTCCATAAAATCAATTTGGAAAATTAAGCCTATTTTTCATAAAATCAAAAGTAAACTCATCCGGGCCTAGAGATTTGTCAGCACCACACTCTCATACCGCATTTTTAATTTCCATCAACGAGAAAAACTTTATTAAATATTGCTTTGAATATTGGTTAAGCAAAAGTCATTATTATTAAAACTTGGTCTGATGGGCAAGTCTTCCTCAAATTAGGCTTTTGAAAACTTGAAAATCTCCTTTTTAATAACCTTTGGTTTTCGAACCCGATTCCTATTTTGTGAGAACCCCATTGATTCTATTAGTTGAAAGGTTTGAATTGAGACATACCATGAAAAAAGCTAGAGTCTCGACGTCCTCCACCTCACATAAAACTGTAGCCTTTTATTTGAGGTCCTTTGTTCTTGAAGCCTCCAACTCGGTTGTTTTTTGTTTAGCTTTGTAATCTTTTATCCTTCTATTCTTCTGTTAATTGGTGAGACTATGCCTCCATTTCGATATTGTCAATATCATTTAGCAAGTCGGCTAACGCAAGACCTTGTCAGGGCCAGCAAGAATGTCTATGCTTATTGATTTCCTAACCACCAAAGCAAAATCTTCCCTATCCTACCAAGGCTTATAAAACCGAAAAGGGGGTGGGGGTCCAAAATCAACCGAGTCAGTGGAAAGTCAAATCAGGCAATGATCAGAGAGCTTCTTGACTCCGGAGAGCAGCAAGGGAAGCATTTGGCAATAAAGACATGAATATGTGTAAGACCAAAAGTCTATCGATCTTGCTGGCTTTCGAAGCGTCTCTGGACATATATCTATTTTTTAACTGTAAATGTACAAACCTGCTTTGAATAATATGTGTTATTTTAATCGGGTTCACCTATTCATATTCCAGTCGTTTGCTGCTCATGGATCAGGAATGTGTTTCAAGCATACACCCCGCATCACTGTTATTTATCACGAATGTGTTTAACCCATTTCCTGCCGTGTGCGTCAAAAACAAAAATTCCATCCACTTTAAGAAAATAGTTTCTTTGTTTTTGGCAACAAAATTCCTATCCACTCAAAAGATGATAGATCGATTGTTTATATAATAATCTATCACTAAACTTGAGGTTTCAATTTGTATTTTTTTAATCTATTGCATATTCACCATAGCATTTTTTCATAATTAACTAGCTTTTTAACCCGTTGCGCGTTGCGGCATCATTGTACGCGACATGGTAAGTTATAGATTACAATCAACCTGACTTGTTTTCGAACTAAATTTACATAGAATAATATAGCAACTTGAATTTATATCGTTGAATGAAAATATATTATATTCAACCAGACTTTTTTCCAAACAAATTTATGTCTAAGTGTAGACCAACTCAAACATACATATAAACATGTGTAGTTGTATCGTATGCAACATGATAAATTATAGATTACAACTGCTCTAACTCGATTCCGAACTAAATTTACGTTGAAACGTTAAGTAACTCGGATTTATACCGTCGAATGGAAACATATCATATCTTACTACTAGTTTCCGATACAAATTATGTCGAAACATATGCGAACTAGAAGCATACATACAAATAAACATGAAAAGTTTATATTTGACTCGACTCGTTTTCGAACAAAATTTATGCCAATATGTAAGCATATATAAAGATATGATAGGGTTATCTTGAGAAATATCTTTTTTTAGTACTCTAAAAATTAATATGAGTCATACGATTAATAACATCATATGTAAGTCACATGTCATTTCCATCTTTTTTAAACGTTCATAACTTTTTGTTACGATATTATTTTTTCAAAAAAAAATCACTGTTAATTTCAATATTTATTTTACCTTTTCGACATGTATCATATTGATATACTTTCAAAACAAAATCGTCCACCCATACACATGTATATATCTAACTATACACATATGTAAATCTTGTTTTACACATGTAAATCTAGTATTACACATGTACAAAACGATTTGTAAAAAACAATTTTTCTAATTTTTTTTAAATCATATTATAATTTTTATGAAAGAGGGAAACACTATTTTTTATTTTTATGATATTTTTTATTTTTATGATATTTTTCATTTTATAATTTTCTTATTATGTTTTTGTTTATAATCTGTTTATTATGTTTTCATTCTTTACCATTTTGTCGTTAAAATTTGTGACTCAATTGGTTTATATAGTTTTTTTTTAATTAAGTTCTTCTTTGAACTTTCACCTATAAGATAAACATGTAAGAATTTTATATTTGCACCGAATCATTTTTGAAAAGAATTTATATCAAAAAAATTCAGTGGAATTTACATAAGAATTAAGATATTACGGTGGTACGGTGGTCGCCGGCGACATTATATTCGATCTCAAACGCGGCACATTCTTTCCGGTGAAGGACAAAATAGTAAATATTCACATCAACCTCAAATATAAAAACCGCAGGTGTATTAAGATTAGATTACCTAAATTACTAGGTTACCTAAGTTACCCTTACTATTGAGATTATTCTCAAATCCCCAATGTGTTCATAACAAAAAAATCTTTATTTTAACTTCTGTAAATTATAATATTGAATATTTTATAGTTTTATTTATTTATTTAGTAATACTACAAATACACGATATATATTATTGTATATTTGGTTCAATCATGATATTTCTATATATGGCGTAGATATAAGTACATAACACACCCAAAAGATAGCGATGCACACATGTGGATGTGATTTTTCCTCCATTATTTCTGTCCATTATATATATTTATATAAAAAAGATTGATGCATCACACCCATAGACATGCAAGCTAGCATCATGAGTCTTTTCTCTTTGCAAGAGATTTACACTCTGATTATTGAAGGTCTAGCAATAATTGTAACCCTGTACTGCTTATTATTCATCCATAAACCCACAAAAAAACTACTAGTGTACCTGAAGCAAGTGGTGCATGGCCTATAATAGGCCACTTCAACATTCTTAGTGGTTCATCTGGTCCTCCCCATGTAGCCTTAGCATCCATGGCTGACCGATACGGACCCATATTCACTGTCCGGCTTGGCGTACGCAGAGTTTTGGTGGTTAGTAATTGGGAGATCGCTAAGGAGATCTTCACCACCCATGATTTGATTGTCTCCAACCGTCCCAAGTACGTTGCTACAAAGATCTTGGGATATAACTATGCTTCTTTGTCGTTTGCTCCGTATGGCCCCTATTGGCTTGCAGTTCGTAAAATCATCTCCACAGAACTGTTGTCTGCTGTAGACTCGAGAAGCTTAAGTTTATTCAAGTGTTCGAACTAGAAAACTCCATAAAAAACATACTCAGTCTTTGGAAGTTGAAGAAAGATGGTGAAGGGAAAGTGTTGGTGGAGATGAAGAAATGGTTTTGGGAATTGAATATGAACGTAGTTCTTCAAACGGTCGCTGGTAAGCGATACACCAAAGATGTTGAGGATGGAGATGAAGAAGAGACGAAGAAGCGTAGTGAGTTGATGAGGGAATGGTTTCATTACTTGGGGAGATTTGTGGTTGGAGACGCTTTTCCTTTTCTTGGGTGGTTGGATTTGGGTGGACATCAGAAGACCATGAGACGTGTAGCTGTAGAACTGGATTATATGGTCACAAAATGGTTAGAGGAGCATCGCGAGAAGAGGTGTATCGCGATACTGCAACTGAAACGGACTTCATTGATGTGATGATATCGGCGATCGAAGATAATGGCTTGGTGGGTTATGATACAGATACGATTATTAAAGCCACATGCTTGGTGAGTATGTATAAATCTTTGGTTGTTGACCCTTATCAAACACCTACTTGGCACAAACACTAATACAACGACACAATTTAGGACAATATTATTATTGATTAATGTCTTTGTGCACCTGTTTATCCATACTAATAACATGTTTTGTAGACTCTTATTGTTGGAAGTGTAGACTCAACCACCGTTATGCTAACTTGGGCACTCTCATTACTACTTAACAACCGTGACACTCTTAGAAAAGTTCAAGAAGAGCTAGACATGCATGTGGGCAAATGTAGACAAGTAAACGAATCAGATATAGCAATCTAGTATACCTTGAAGCCGTAATAAAAGAAGCATTCCGTCTATACCCTGCCGCGTTCCTTGGAGGTCCAAGAGCATTTTCAGAAGACTGCATCGTAGCTGGCTACAATGTCCCAAAAGGTACATGGCTATTGATTAACATGTGGAAGCTCCACCGCGATCCAAACGTATGGTCAGACTCATGTGAGTTTTAAACCAGAGAGGTTTTTAACCCCAAACCATAAGGATGTAGGTGTTAAGGAACGCATTTTGAGTTGATCCCTTTTGGTGCTGGAAGAAGGTTTTGTCCGGGGATGCGCATGGCATTACAAATGTTACACATAGTTCTAGCCACTCTATTACAGAACTTTGAGATTTCCTCCAGATGATGCAATCGTTGATATGACCGCGAGCGTTGGTATGATAACCCAAGGCAAGTCCACTTGAAGTTCTAGTCTCCCCACGATTATAAGTGTTTATAGTGTAGGAACCGTTCATATAAAATAAAAAGTCAAACAATTTTATTAATGTACTCAATACAAATGAACATAAAGAAATGATTATGTATCACTTTTACAATGGTAATTTTACAGAAATAGAAGAAACAGAAATGTAAAAGCTGAGGATCGTGTTCAACACGGGGCCCTTAAAACAAATTCCGAGCCTCCCAAGAGAACTCAGTTTGTTCCCAGGGTACACAGCCGAAGCAGTTTGTACTGCCAGTTGATCTAGAACCCGAAGTTGTTTGTAGAGAGAATCCAGAGAGATAGAGAACCTGTTTTGCTGCAGGTTTTGAGATGTGTGTTGGTGTATCTTCATACTGAGGCACCCTCAGTATTTATATTGGATTCGAACCATAACAGTCACCCAGCCATTAATCCGAATTGTAACCGCTCATTTAATCCGTCATTACAGTCGTCGGTTACGTGTAACGGAAGCTGTTACAAGTCATGACTTTGACCGCGCACCAAAGTCTGTCGCACCTGACCAGACCCTCGAACCAACCTTCAAAAATACTAACCAACCTTCAAAAATACTAAGGCGGCTCTCGGCGATGCGAAGTGCAAAGTGCGCCATCAAAGCGCCACATTGCGCCCACATGCCCACGCCGCGCGTGTGCGAGTTGCGAGTTGCGAGTTGCGAGTTAAGGGTGCTTCGCACCTTCGCGAATCCACTTAGTGTGAAATCTTAGGAAACAATATAGACAAGAGGTTATAGAATATAAATCATTTTATATTTTCTCTTTCCTCCAATGTGGGACACAATTTCCCACACTATTACTTCCTAATGTCACATTAATTTTCATTCAACACTATATTTATTGACTAAATAAATAACCATATTAATATTATCAATAAATTTCCAACAATCCCCCACATGAATGGAAATCAATTCTCCAAAAATTCAGCAGTCAAGTGTTGCAGGATAGGTAGGTCTTCCCTTTGAACCTTCCTTTGTGATGTATACTTAGTCTCCTAGTGGTGTGTAGACACGATGTCTTTGAACATACCCTGTTTTATGTAGACGACAATATACATTCACACAACACTCTTCCTGGTTTGATCAACCCCTCATTGTCGTGTCCGTTAATGGTCATGGAACACTTTCCTGGTTCTGCGAGAGCTCTAGGATTGGCGCCTCCCCACAAATCCATTTGAAGCGACCCCACTTCTCTCTAACATAGGTGATTTGGTGAATCATTAAAAGCATCATAGTTATATTGATTCCCACGAATCATCTAACCTTAATATGCTTAACCTCACTTTGGTCACTTGTTCGGGGTACTCCCCCAGAGTGAATGGACTAGGAAGATCGTCACTCCCTTTAGGTTTTAGGGTACTCCCCTATAGTGACTCCGTTGGTCATATGATTAAGTTGTCCTATTGAACCTAGATCTTGGGATCTCCAGTCAACTAGGTTAGGTTTCCCTCATATTCTCCTTTTTTTTCCACGGGCTTTAGTCCCATTCCTCTTGACAACTTATAAACTATTTCTGTGCTTAAGCCTTTTGTTAACGGGTCTGCAATATTATCTTTTGACTTGACATGGTCAATTGTGATAACACCCGTTGATATTAGTTGTCGTATTGTGTTATGTCTACGCCTGATGTGCCTTGATTTGCCATTGTACATTGAGGTTCTGGCTCTACCAATTGCCGACTCACTATCACAATGTATGCAAATAGCCGATAACGGCTTTGGCCATCTTGGAATGTCTTCCACAAATTGACGTAGCCATTCAGCCTCTTCTCCGGCTTTATCCAAAGCGATAAATTCCGATTCCATTGTGGATCTAGCTATAACAGTTTGCTTGGATGATCTCCAAGATATTGCTGCTCCACCAAGTAAGAACACATACCCACTTGTTGATTTGGAATCTTTTATATCCGATATCCAGTTTGCATCAGTATACCCTTCAATCACAGCTGGATGACGGGTATAATGCAATCCATAGTCTCTTGTGTATCTTATGTATCTAAGTACCCTCGTTATACTCTTCCAATGTTCTGAGCTTGGATTACTAGTATATCTGCTTAGCCTACTCACCGCGTATGCTAAGTCGGGTCTAGTACATGTCATTAGATACATTAGACTACCAATGATTCTTGAATACTCTAACTGAGCAACACCCTCCCCTCTATTTTTCTTTAGATGTTGGGTGGTATCAACCGGAGAACGTACTACACGCGTGTCTCCCGAGTTGAATTTTTCAAGAATTTTATCCACATAATGTGCTTGACTTAACACAAGACCATCTTGGGTTCGAATAATTTTCACTCCTAAAATTACATCCGCTAAACCCATGTCTTTCATATCAAATCTTCCTTTCAACATGTCCTTAGTAGATCTTATTATTTCATTACTCCCAATGATAAGCATATCATCTACATAAAGACATAAAATCACATAACCTCCTGGTGTATCTTTCACATATACACATTTGTCACACTCATTTATTTTGAAACCGTTGTCAATCATGACACGATCAAACTTTTGGTGCCACTGTTTTGGAGCTTGCTTTAAGCCATACAATGACTTGACCAATTTACATACTTTACCCTCTTGACCATGGGCAGAGAAACCCTCAGGTTGCTCCATGTAAATCTCTTCTTCTAAATCGCCATTTAGAAATGCGGTTTTGACATCCATTTGGTGTACTTCTAAATTTCTTAATGCCGCAATAGCAAGAACCATTCGTATGGAGGTTATGCGAGTGACAGGTGAGTAAGTATCAAAGTAGTCTAGACCTTCCTTTTGTCTAAAACCTTTGACTACTAGCCTTGCTTTGTATTTATCAATACTTCCATCGGCTTTCATCTTCTTTTTGAATATCCAACGATATCCAAGCGGTTTACAACCAGGAGGAAGATCTACTAGCTCCCAAGTATGGTTGTGAAGAATTGAATCAATTTCATTCTTGATTGCCTCTTTCCATTGGGGTCCTTCCGAAGAAGATACCGCTTCACGATAGGTATTAGGCTCACCCTCAACCATATAACTTACGAAGTCTGGACCAAAGGATTTCTCAACCCGTGCCCTTTTACTTCGTCTAATTTCTCCCTCTTCTACCTCAGGTCGTTCATGTTGACTATCATGAACTATGTCATCAATTTGTGTTGATGAACTTGCACTTCCATCATCAAACCGCGATGATGTAGATGCATGTGTTTGTCCTCGCATTGGAAACACATTTTCAAAATATGAAGCATTCCCCGCCTTATCTCCATCATAGTGTTCTTTTGTACATCGGGATTCTTGGACTCGTGTACAAGAAATCGATGTGCATTACTGTTTTGAGCATATCCAATGAATATGCAATCAACAGTTTTGGGTCCTAGTTTTTGAGCTTTAGGCGGTGGTACAATTACCTTAGCTAGGCACCCCCACACTTTGAGATACTTATATGATGGTTTTCTACCCATCCATAACTCGTAAGGGGTTACATCCCTTTTTTTGGTGGTATTTTATTTAAAAGATAATTTGCCGAGAGGATAGCTTCCCCCCACATGTCATGGCTCATCCAGAGCTTATCAACATGGCATTCATCATCTCCTTTAAAGTACGGTTTTTTCGTTCCGCAATGCCATTTGATTGTGGTGAGTAAGGTGCCGTACATTCATGTATTATACCACTTTTTGCACATAAATCGACGAACGGTGCAACATATTCACCACCTCTATCGCTTCGCACAGCTTTATTTTCTTGTTTAGTTGATTCTCACTTCGTTTTTATACAAGATAAATTTGTTGATTGCCTCATCCTTACTTTTAAGTAAGTATACATAACAATATCTAGTGCAATCATCAATAAAAGTGATGAAATATTTGTTGCCACCTCTTGTTGGGTGTACTTTTAAATCACATATGTCGGTGTGAATTAAACCAAGGGTTTCGGTTATTCTTTCAACCGGTTTAAATGATGATCTTGTAAGTTTTGCTTCAACGCATGTTTCACATTTAGAGTTTGTGTCAATATGGAATGTAGGTATGCATTTTAAATTTATTAAACGACGAATAGAATTATAATTTACATGTCCTAGTCTACCATGCCAAACATTTGAAGACTCAAGCATATAATTAGATAGTAGTCTTATTCATTTCACTTTTAATAACGGTTACATTCATCTTAAACATACCATTAAGGGCATAACCCTTCCCCACATACATTCCACGTTTAGTAAGGACAAACTTGTCCGACTCAAACACTAAACGAAAACCAAACTTATTAAGCAACCATCCCGAAACAAGATTCTTCCGAATCTCCGGGACATATAAGGTGTTGCTCAATGTGAGTTCCTTCCCGGAAGTCATCTTCAAGATCACATTTCCTTCGCCTTTGATGTCGGCCGTAGCTTTGTTACCCATGTAAAGCTTTTCATCACCCTTAACCTCTTAAAAGTGCTAAAGAGGGTCTTGTCACCACACACATGACGGGTAGCTCCCGTATCAATGAACCATCCATGTGGATTGTCTCCCACGAGGTTGACTTCTTCCACCATTGCCGATAGCTCGGTGATCATTGCCACTAACGGTTCACCATCTTCATCCATCATATGCGCACGCTCACGCTTTGGTTGCTTACATTGATTAGCACGGTGCCCCGTCTCATTACAATTGTAGCAGAGACCTTGGAAAGGAGGAGGTGGAGGTTTCTTTTTCACAACTCCTTTCTTTGGTCCAAGGTTCACCTTTGGTTTCCCAATTGGCTTTTTCCCTTTACCTTTATAACCCCTTGACGATTGTCCATGTTCAACCACATTTGCCTTTGCCATTGGTTCCACACGGTTGCCTTTTTGAGCCATTTTGTTGTCTTCTTCAATTCGAAGACGAACAATAAGTTCATCCACAGTCATCTCCTTTTGTTTAAGCTTAAGATAATTCTTAAACTCTATCCAACTTGGAGGCAACTTTTCAATCATGGCTGCAACTTGGAAGGTGTCATTGAGAGGCATCCCCTCAGCATGAATTTCATGAAGTATAACTTGTAACTCTTGAATTTGGCTAATCACAGTCTTGTCATCAACCATTTTAAAATTCAAGAACCGAGCCACAATGAATTTCTTGCTACCTGCATCCTCGGTTTTATACTTCTTGTCTAAAGACTCCCATAGTTCTTTGGCAGTCTTTATGTTGCAATACACGTTATACAATGAATCACAAAGACCATTCAAAACGTAGTTGCGACAAAGAAATTCCGAATGCTTCCAAGCATCAATGGCACTCAAGGCTTGAGCATCATCCCCTTCTTTAGGTAGAGGAGTAGTTTTTTCCAAGAACTGTGCTAAGTTCAAGGTGGTCAAATAGAAGAACATCTTCTGTTGCCATCTTTTGAAGTGGACACCCGTAAACTTTTCGGGTTTTTCCGCATGGTTCGCCACAGTGGTCGCTCCCACCGTGGTTGCAGCTAAAGGGGCAGATAAAGAAGAACTCATTGCACTAGAAGACATGTTGTTTGCTGTTTTACAAAAACAGCTTAAGTTAGAACAATTTTCAACAAATTAGAAAAAAAAACACGAAAATTGAAAAGGTTTCAAACTATTTTCACAGTTCTATAAAATTCAACAAGAGATGTTCTAAGTCCAACTTTGAAGATCACTCGTGAATAATAAAATGAAAACAGTTATTACCACAACTAAGAAAAAAATATATATATAAACTATTTTCAGAATTCTATAGAACTCAACGAGAGATGTTCTAAGTCCAACTTTGAAGATCACTCGTGAATAAGAAAACAAAATAATTTTAAAAAATAACCCTTTTTTATTTATTTAATTTTTTTTTTTTGAATTTGTTTTAAGTTTGTAGGAACCGTTCATATAAAATAAAAAGTCAAACAATTTTATTAATGTACTCAATACAAATGAACATAAAGAAATGATTATGTATCACTTTTACAATGGTAATTTTACAGAAATAGAAGAAACAGAAATGTAAAAGCTGAGGATCGTGTTCAACACGGGGCCCTTAAAACAAATTCCGAGCCTCCCAAGAGAACTCAGTTTGTTTCCCAGGGTACAACAGCCGAAGCAGTTTGTACTGCCAGGATTGATCTAGAACCCGAAGTTGTTTGTAGAAGAGAATCGAGAGATAGAGAACCTGTTTTGCTGCAGGTTTTGAGATGTGTGTTGGTGTATCTTCATACTGAGGCACCCTCAGTATTTATATTGGATTCGAACCATAACAGTCACCCAGCCATTAATCCGAATTCGTAACCGCTCATTAATCCGTCATTAACAGTCGTCGGTTACGTGTAACGGAAGCTGTTACAAGTCATGACTTTGACCGCGCACCAAAGTCTGTCGCACCTGACCAGACCCTCGAACCAACCTTCAAAAATACTAAGGCGGCTCTCAAGCGGCGATGCGAGTGTGCGAAGTGCGCCATCAAAGCGCCACATTGCGCCCACATGCCCACGCCGCGCTGTGCGAGTTGCGAGTTGCGAGTTAAGGGTGCTTCGCACCCTTCGCGAATCCACTAGTGTGAAATCTTAGGAAACAATATAGACAAGAGGTTATAGAATATAAACCATTTTATATTTTCTCTTTCCTCCAATGTGGGACACAATTTCCCACACTATTAATTCCTAATGTCATATTAATTTTCATTCAACACTATAATTTATTGACTAAATATTAATAACCATATTAATATTATCAATAAATTTCCAACAATAGATGACTAAACATATATCTATGGCTAACAGACTTGATGTCAAATCCACAGTAGTAATTAGTGGAATGAATAATGGAGGTTGAAGAAAAATATTTTCTTAGTTGCAAAAGTATAGTAGTAGAAAGCTTGCAGAATTGTCAAACTCTGTTAGAATCTATGGAACAAAGTGGGGTAGGAGATTTTCTATCTATCTCTCTACTTTTTATTTGGTTGTGTTCAAATTTGTTACAAAGTCCGGTAGGAGATAAGATTGAAAAGATTAGAAAGAATTGACAGGAACAAACAATAAGTGTTGAAGGATCCAATTCCTTTTCTGTACATGAAAAAATGCAACATCATATAAATAAAATTTTATCATACAACTTCTCATGATATTACAAATAAACAAGCCGAGTTGAACTTGAGCTTGCTTAGACTCGAACTCGGCGTGTTTTGGTTTTGGAAAACTCGAGCTTGAGCTGAACTCGTTTGTAGTTATATTTCTAAAGATCGAGCTCGGCTCTTTAAAATTTTTTCAAGCTCGGATTCGACTCGTTTATTGTTAAATTAATAAAAAAAGTTATTTTTTTATAATTTTATAATATGAAAAAACCAACTTTGAGAAATAATTGTCTTTCAATGGTTTTTATTTGGCCACACATGTTTAATGCCTTTTGCATCCCCGCCCCGAACAACACGTATTTTAGCAGGAAAGATAAGAAGTGTCCATCCTATTAACACGAGGTTTTTTTAGAGGTGGTAAAATGAGTGGGTTTGATTGGGTTGGTTGTTAGGTTAGGATGGATTTGGGTCTGGATGGGTTTGGGTTAGGATATGTCATTTAAAAAAAGTCAAGATAAGTTTGGGTTAGGATAAGTTCGGGTCAGGATGGGTTCGAGTCAAAATAGATCATTTTTTTTTAAATCAATACTATGTTACTAGTTTTCTACAATCCAACAACACATATAGACAGATGTTTATACGAGCTCAAAAAGATACTATACGACTTAATTTATAAAGGGTTGTACCTTTAATAAAGTGACGATTATGATGCGATAATGAAACGGAGGCTCAACTGTAGGTGTGGTGGTGGTGAGTGATGAAACTCAACGGAGGTGGAGGATGATGCGGAGCCCGACTGTAGATGTGGTGGTGGAGCACGATCAAACTTGACGGAGGTGGGAGGGTGTAGATGCGATGGACCGGTGGTGGTGTGGTGGTACGGTGGTGGTTCGATGGTGGTATGGTGGCGGTTCGGTGTGTTGCGGTGGTGGTGCGCGATGAAACTTGACGAATGTGACCAATTTGAGTGAAAGAAATCTTAACTTATTGTGACTTGAAGCTCTAATTTTGAAGACCCATCTTGACCTATGTTTATTTTTTTTCAAAAAAGTTTTTAACTCATCTTAATCCCCTTGTGTTTTTTATTCGATCCATTCTAAATCATCTCTATTTTCAAAACACCCATTATGATCCAACCAAAATCACATTCTTAAACTTCTTTTGCCACCTCGAGAAAGTATCTCTACTTTTATTGCCCTCTTCCTTATGCCGACACCATCGCAACCATGGGAGGAACCGCCGGTAGGTTTCAGTGGTTGTTTTGCCACCAGCACCGATGAACATTTGCATGGAGAGAGAGAGAGGGTTCTTGGTAATGGTTTTGCTATGCCCACTGTTGACATGTGTAATTCAATTTGGTCTGCATATCTCCGGCTATGCCCTTTTCTCTTCTTCTCTGACCGTGGGATTTGGTTTCCTCTTCTCCTGGGAGTGGCGTCACCGCCGCATTGGGGCGGTGGTCGCCGCTCAGATCTGTCGAGGAGCTCTGCATTTGGTGTTGCTTGTGATGGCGGCGGCGATGGTCGCTCCGGCTTGGCTGCCGCTTGCATGTCTCCCGTACAGTCGTTTATTAGTGGATGCAATTGGTTGTGATGTCAGTGACGTCACGGTGGCTGCTTGGCTTGGCCTCCATCGTTTTGATCGGTGGTTGTATGTCAGTTCTTTGATGCTTCGGTTGGTTGTTTTGTGCTCCAGTTTGGTTGTCTAGTCACCCTGTGGGCAATCCCCGTCTGCTCCTTTAGTGCCGACGATACCGATGAAAAAAACTCATCTAAGTCTTATTGTTGGTTTCTTGTTCTCGCTGGTGTCATGTTATTATTTCTGGTTCCTTTGATGAATACGGGTTGTTGCTCTTCTAAGATTACGGTTGCTTTTGTTTTAGGGTTATATTATATTGGTACAGAAGTATCGGTTGCTTTGGCAAGGCTACCATTCATGATCAACAGCCGCACCTGAACATTCATTTAGAGCCCAACAACAGTTATCTTACGTGCGCGCAATGCCCGTGGATGTATAAACTAGTTACTTTTATTTTTATTTATGATAATAATTTTATATAACTTAATATATATCATCTACTTATTTTTATCAAAAGAATAATATATATGGTAAGATAATTTATGTAAATATAAATTTATATATATAATATGTAAAAAGAATTGTACAAACAAAAAGCATGTTTAGGCTCGCGAGCCAGCTCAAGCTCGATATTTAAAACTCGGGCTTGAGCTCGTTTAGTAAACGAACCACAGTGTTAGCTTGAGTTCGGGCTTGGGCTCGTTTAAGCTCGGCTCGATTCGAGCTTTTTCCGAGTCGACACTAGGTAGCTTGTGAGCCACTTAGCTCGTTTACACCCCTAATTACAAAGAATAAATTGTCGATTTCTTTCACGTGGTTTTCTCATGTTTTTCATTTACATTCAAAATAAACTTTTTTTGCATTAGCCTCCCCCTCGTTTTAAAAGGTTGTCATTTTCATCCAAAAAACTTACACCATACCAACCGTTAAAAATGTAAAATTACTAACCCACCCTTCCTAATATACAAAACTATTCCCCATTATTTAACCATAATTTTAGTTTTCTCCCAAATTGGTTTCTTAAGGTTCAACATAGATGTCAGCTTGACGATGACATTAGGGGTGTTCATCGATTCGGGTATTGATTTATTCAGCTTATTCAGTTCAAGTTATTAGGTTTCGAAATTTTTAGGTATAACCAAAACCAAACCAAATCGAATTGGGAATGTGGCTAAAGAAACCGAATTCAATTCGGTTCGCTTTCGATTAAAAACCAAATTCAACCAAAACCGAATTCACAATTTTTTTATGTATTTAAACATTGTTAACTTTAGATTACTTGTATGAAGAATAACTCTTCATAAAGATTTCATAAAAAATATATAATAAATAACTAGACTCTTGAATTGCTAACAATCTTATTTTTTTAAAATATAAATAGTCGACTTTGATTTTTTAAGAAATAAGATTTAAGATCGAGTTTTGATAATTGGAGTTGGTCTAACATATAAAATCTTAACTATTTAACTTAAATAAAACCACTTTGAAATTTTAGGACTTGGAAAGTTGGGCTAAACTTACAATTGTAAAAAAATATATACATTATAACATGTTGAATTCAATTAAGTCAATTAAATCGATTAAACTAAATAAACCAAACAAACACATTAAAGATTACACCAAACCAAAAACCGAATTACCAATTCGGTTTCGGCTATGAACCGAACTGAAAACCGTAAATCGGTTTGGTTTTTTCCGGTTATGAATACGGATCGTTTTTGGTTTTTTTTTTGTTTTTGGTTTTTTTGCACACCCCTAGATGACTTCAAATTTTCAAGGGGATCTGGTGTTCAAGTTTCATCTCCATCATAGGTACCACCACAGACGTGGTCCTTCGCTCCTATGGTTCACCAATAATCGTTCACACGTCATAGACACAAGTAAACGCTAGGCCCCGTTTGGTTCACAGAATTCTCAGCAGTTAGAATTGGAATTGGAATTGAAATTGGAATTTCTATCTAAAATTATGTTTGGTTGGCAACGGATGGAATTGGAATTGGAATATTTTTCCTCATTCATTGTAATTCACGTTTCTTCTACTTACCAATGAAATGTTTAATAATCCAATGGAATTTTCAAAATTAAATTCCAATTTGACTCAAAATGATCAACCAAACACGTTGTAATTTTTAACATGATTCCAATTCCATTTCCATTTCCAGTTTCAATTCCTTTACAAAACATTTTGCGAACCAAACAGCTTCTAGGTGTACTTTTTTTGCTTCACTCGAAGGGGTAAGTATATCTGATCTTAATTCGATTTATAGGTTAGTAAACCACAGCCAGCAAGGGAATCAGACCATCATATGCTCAAATTGATCAAATATTTCAAAAGGTCATTTTTGTAACTATTGAAAATTATTTCTACATATTTTTAGTGCTCACTTTAAGAGTTTTGGAAGATCAGTTCATGTCTTCATGGCAACATTAACAAATGACAAACTGGGAAGACAAAGTTGTGGTTTTGTTGCATGGGTTGACCTGATGTATCAAAGATATTTTCATATCATCTTCAAGATTTTGAACTCAATCAATAAGCATGAAAGAAAGAATAAGAGGTTGAAAATTGTATTAGTTGTTATTTGGTTTTGTTTCATTATGTATCACATTTGTACTTGAATGATTTGATTAATTGAAATGAACTTTACATCGTGTTCTACTCTTCTTAATTTGATGCACTTTACATATGCAATGATGGAATTTAGTAATTACATGTTGCTTCATTTATATCTTGTCTCAAATAATATGATACAATTGACTAGCATCATAATTTTACATTTGAGAATAAACGAAACAGACAAAAATATGATGCTTGATGTGTTGAATGTGATTAGTTTTTTAGAGTAAATTACAAATTGTGTCCTTTATTAATACATAAAATTAGATGGTATGTCTTTTAGTGTTAATAATTACATCTAATATCTTTTTTTAATATGTGCATACCTTTTATCCTTTACGTTAACTTTCAGTTAAATGTATAGTTAATTCAGTATATATCTCTTACACGAGATGTATTTTCATCATTTTATTTCCATATCTAATATATTAAACAAATAACAAATTAATTATTTTTATCATTGATGTTGATAAACAAGTTATGATGAGAATCATAGGTGGTTGTTGAAATCAAACCCACCCAAAGGAGAGGATTTCTCCTTGGGTGGTGATTTACACCATGAGAAACGCACACAAAAGAGCCACACTTGCAAAAATGCACTAGTGGAGCTATTTATACTAATGCTACATCATGACCTAATTTTGACTTTTCTTGTTGTCTTGATGTTGACTTTGTCTTGTATTTGTTTTCTTCTGATTATCAATTTGATCTCTGAACTCGTACAATGAGATCTTCAATCGATTGCGATTATGATTTGGTAAGCTTCATTTTATTCCTTTGTTGAACCCCAATAATACTCCCCCTAAACTGATGCTTGCCAAACCTTAAACTTGAAGATCTTCTTTATCACATGTTTTCTTGATTGAATGATGTTTTGACACAATTCACTAATGTGCTCCCCCTCAGATTAAGTTTCTCCTAATATATTTCTGACACAGGTTAGAATCTCTTGAGAATACTTCTTGGTATTGAATATGGGTTGTATCACTCTTGGATTACTATTCATATCACAACTCAAGGATTAGAATGTATTAGGCATATGGTGAGGTTTTGAACTTCAATAAACTGCATTGGGAACTTGAATCAATGTTGAACACATTTCCACTCTTTTGAAATATCTTGATAGATGACATTCTTCAAATAATGAGTATTCATTTTTGATTAAAGTCCGTCTAGTGTCCATTCAGTAGTCAGACACGGGTGCAAAACGTCATCAATGAATGTGAGCCCAAGTACTTTAGAAAGGGCATCTGATAGTTGTACAAGTCCCTAGATGAATTTGTGAACAAGTTACCAAAGTTGATTTCTATACTTTTTTTTGGTTTCATGATCAAAATTGATGTGCTTATTGGTTGCAATCATCCATGTTCATGTTTCTTTTTTCTTTTTGAAGTCCTGTTCATCAGCATTTCTTGCAACACGTCCACATTTCTTTGCTAACTCATGTGCATTTGTTTGCAAAGAATCCGCATTTGTTTGCAAGGCATTCGCATTGATTTCATTGCATCCGCATTTGTGCTTAAAGTACCTGCATTTGTTTACAAGTCAACCGCATTTGGTGACAAAGCATCCGCATTTGTTGACAAGTCATCAACATTTGTGTATAAGACATCCTCATTTGTGTATAACACATCCACATTTTTGGTCATTTCATCCGAATTTGTTCAAGTTTCATCCGCATTTGTTTTAGCTCATCAGCATTTGCTTTGACACTTGAACAAAATTCGATTTCACACTACAGTGCAGGTCGAGCAATCAGCAGTAGCTTCTATTTCTTCATCTTTCCTTTTTTTGATGATGATCATTATTGTACCCCAACAAGAATTTTAAAGGATAGGTTTTGTTTAAGCATTTTTTATTCATTCTCCTCTCTCTCAACATCAAAATTAAAAGCAAACATTAACATGTGATTCTTAATAATGCCATTTATGTTAAACTCACCATCTATTATATATTTTGAAAAAAAAATTATAGATTCTATATTACACATAAAAGATTGCAAATTGTATGCCTGGTTTATGATATTGGATTATTAGAAATAAGGAATAAAAAAACTTTAAAAGTATAACAAAATATCAATCTTATCACAAAGGTAAAACATGACCAATATAAAAACAACTTAAACATAACTAAAACCGCTGGTGCAATAAATATGGGGAATTGATTTTCATAATTTCCTAGGCACTAGTACGTTAGAGCATTTACAGTTGAGTTCTTAAAAGTATGTAATTGTGTTTGGTACATTATATGGAATGGTTTTGATTGGTTGATTGAACGAGAGAGAAAATATTATTGTGGATTGATATATTTAAAGAATTAGTGTTCAATCCTATAAATTTTTTAATATTTTTTAAAATGGTTGTGAGTGCAGAAGAGAAGAAAAGTAATGATAAGAGTATAAAAATATTATTTAATTAAAAAAGATAGAAAAATATAATTATTTTTAGTGTATTATATGAATAAAAATAAAAAAACTAGTTTGAACGGTCTTATAACTTCAAATGTACTACATAAAGACTTGAACTATTAATTTGATTATGTGCTTTTAAACATTAACTTCACACCCCATCTTGACATCTTCTTCTATTTTCATTGCAATATGCAGAAGTTTCTTTTCTAAATCTTGGATCGCTTATTTCTTACTTGTAACATTCTAAAATCCTCCTCTTCTATACATTTTGGCCCTTTTCCTTCTTTTAATGATCTATAATCCTTATGCGTGTTGCTTGAATTTTAATCATACATACTGTACATACCCATGAAAAACTTCATGGGTGTCGGATGACCCCCGTCCACCCTCTGTAGGTCCACCCCTGCATACTTTAAACATGTATTTATACATATCATACATGATCAGGTGCAAACATTTATTTAAACAACATTTCTGCAAGCTTGCTATTATAGCTTTTCTCAACTAGTCTTTCAAATTATACAACTACATATTTCCAGTGATAGACCATATTTTTCATTAACTCTAGTATTCATTCCAACAACTTACTTCTTTGGAGTTAACATCAAGTACTTTGTTAAAAGCGTGGGGAAACTAGAACTTCAAGCGGACTCGCCTTAACATTCGTTATTCCAATGCTCGCAGTCATATCAACTGGTTCACCATCTGGTGTTGACATCTCAAAGTTTTGTAGTAAAGTGGCTAAAACTATGTGTAACATTCGTAATGCCAACCGTACCCCAGGACAAAACCTTCTTCCCGCACCAAAAGGGATCAACTCAAAATCCACTCCCTTAACATCTACACCCTTATGTTCCGGGGTTAAAAACCTCTCGGGTTTAAACTCACACGGGTCTGACCATATGTTTGGATCGCGGTGGAGCTTCCACATGTTGATCATTAGCCATGTGCCTTTTGGGACATGGTAGCCGGCTATAGTGCAATCTTCTGAAAAGTCTCTTGGACCTCCGAGGAACGCAGCGGGGTATAGTCGCAATGTTTCTTTTACTACGGCTTCAAGGTAGACTAGATTTGTTATATCCGATTCGTTCACTTGTCTGCTACCTTTGCCCACATGCTTGTCTAGCTCTTCTTGAGCTTTTCGAAGAACATCGTGGTTGTTTAGTAGCAAAGACAGCGCCCAAGTTAGCATGACAGTGATCGTATCCGTGCTATTAACGATAAGAGTCTGCAAAACAAGATCATTAGTATGGATAAACACATGAAGTACAACTTGGCTACATAATGTAAACAAATGTTTGTACAGTTGTACACACCATGCATGTGGCTTTAATAACTGTATCTGTATCATAACCCGCCAAGCCATTAGCTTCAATCACCGATATCATCACATCAATGAAGTCCGTTTCGGTTGTGGTATCGTGATACGCCCTCTTCTCGCGATGCTCCTCTAACCATTTTGTGACCACAGAATCCAGTTCTGCAGCTACTCGTTTCATGGCCTTCTTATGTCCACCCAAATCCAACCATCCAAGAAAAGGAAGAGCATCTCCAACCACAAATCTTCCCAAGTAATGAAACCATTCCCTCATCACTTCCCTACGGTTCTTCATTTCGTCGTCATCTTCATCGTCGACATCTCTTGCGTATCGCTTACCAGCGACTGTTCGAAGAACAACATTCATATTCAATTCCCAAAACCATTTCTTCATCTCCACCAACACTTTCCCTTCCCCATCTCTTTTCTCCTCCCAAAGCTTAAGTATGTTATTGATCGAGTTTTCAAGTTCGAAAACTCGAACAAACTTAAGCTTCTCAAGCCTACTTGAAGACAACAGTTCTTTAGAAATGATCTTACGAATTGCGAGCCAATACGGACCGTATGGAGCGAACGAGAAAGAAGCATAGTCATATCCCAAGATCTTTGCAGCAAGGTACTTGGGGCGGTTGGAGACAATCGAATCGTGGGTGGTGAAGATCTCCTTAGCGATCTCCCAGTTACTGACGACCAAAACTCTGTAAATCCCCAGCCGGACAGTGAATATGGGTCCGTATCGGTCAGCCATGGATGCTAAGGCTACATGGGGAAGATCAGATGAACCACTAAGAAGGTTTAAGTGGCCTATTATAGGCCATGAACCACTTGCTTCAGGTGCATTACTAGTGTTTTTAGTGGTTTTGTGATCAATAGTAAGCAGCAGAGGGATAGAGTTATTGCTAAAGCTACAATGATGAGGGTGTAACCATCTTGCAATGAGAAAAGACTCATGGTGCATGCATGTGTGTGTTTGTTATCTATCTATTAATACATATATATATATAAGGGAAAACGTCACCATAGTTGTCATATTTGTACGTGTTGGAACCACGTCCAAGAAAGTTTATACATATGCATACCATAGTTTGATGATTGAAAACGCTCAATGTACTACATCACTTACGTACCATATTCAACTTTCTCAAAATGCGTGTATTCTATACGGTTAGACTATCCTCATCATTTTGTCCGTAACTGAAGAGCGGCGACGGGGGAGAGAGGTTGAAGACTACTAGATGGTGGTGGGTCTCACCATTTTAAAATTAATTCTAAAATATTAATATAGTAACGGGTACACTATTATTAAATCATTTTAAATTAAACTGTTTTAAATTAAATAGGTTTTAAAAACTTTTAATTAAAATAATAACATAAGTATAATATTTTAATTAAAATCTGTTGATTAGATTTTTATTTTATTTTTTATAATTATTTAAAATGTCTTAAAGTGGTTTCAATTAAAAGATATTTTTAATTTAATTCTTTTTAATATATATAATAATAAATTAAATAATTTAAATATATTTATTTAAAGTAAATAGAAAGAGAAAATGTGAAGTGAAAAAGTAAAGATATTTATGAGAAGGATAGTGTTTGAGATAAAAAGTGTTTGTAAAAACAATTTTTATAGGTGAATGGAAAGCTGAGTGATCTGCTAGAGCACCGACGGAATTCTAGAACGCTCTTTGAGTCTTTGACATTTTGGCGGTTCAAAAATCAAGTATCATTATAGTTCCAAAAGTCAAGTCGGTAAGTTTGTAATTTGTTTCATTGGGTTTATTTTTTAATAACTTAATTGATTGTTTTGTACTTTTGTTTGATTTTTGATTGTTTTAAATTTTTAATACTTAGTAATATATTATAGTTTTATTTAATTATTTTATTACCATAATAGCATTATAATTTGTAAATTGTTATATTGTTATTTGTATGCTAAATAAATAATCTATCGTATGTTGTATGCTAAATTACTAATAACTAATCTATTGTATGTTGTATGTTAATAATTAAATTTGTTGTTTGATTTGAGTTTATACATAACAAATGTGGGGTTGTTAAAGAACGGTTTATTGAAGTTAGCTCTTGTATTATGCATCGCAACGTCAAGCGTTTATCTTAAGTAATGAATAGATTTCAAAACATGAAAACTCGTAGAGAATAACTTTAAAGATATATTATATTTATCTTAAGTAATTTTGATAACTATTTAAGTACTCTTGTTATGTTATTTTGATATTTAACCTGACTTTATCTTTAATGTATAATCCGACCCAACTTGACCAGAAACAACCCAACCTAAAGCATACCGAACGTTTGAAAGAATTTATTTTTTACTATAGTCAATAGACCCTTAAAGAAATAAGCCGACCCCCATAAAAAGTTAGTGGATCCGCCACTGGTCATTATTGATACTTAATAAATGAGATTTTTACTTATTTTCCTTATTAAGAAAATAAATTACATATTTCTCTATCAATTACATATTTCCTCTTCTTCATACATATATTATATACTATCTTCAGTAAATTCATGTATTACACGGTTTTAATAAAAAAATATTAAATATAATAAAAAGTGTATTAATTATAAATCGATATTATAATATAAAATTTGATTGAAATATTTCTTACAATAAATAAAATAAAATTTTTGTTTCAAAACAATCGTATTAAAAAAGATCATACTTAAAAACTTTCTTACTATAACTCTCAATTTTTTATTTATAAGAACTTTAATTTTTAAACACACCAATTATAAATATTTTGTATTTTTAAAAGAGTTTTGACGTTCTAAATTTTTTTAAATTTTATGCAAAATTAATTCCTTAGAAATAATATTAGTAAAAAATCTATTTCTTTATTTATTAAAAAACTATTTTAATCTAAAAAAATTACATAATATATCAGTAATTAATGTAATTATTAAATAGAGATAGAAATGAAAAAAATTTAGCGAGGAGAAATATAGTGTTGACATGTGTACCTTCTAGATATATTTTTATTAGAGTGGAGTTTACATATTGATGTTTTGTTATTATCATTGTTTAAAACTTCGACAAATTATGTTTTATATTTAGGTATATAGCTTTGATTATCGGTGAATTATTGTTCAAGAATAAAGTTTTTAACTTTTGTCTATGGAGTACGAGTTGTAATTTTAGTATTGTTATTTATATAAAGACTTGAATTTGAGAAAATATATGATTGATGTTCTTAGGAAAGAAAATGTGTAAAAATAATTTAGTAAAAATATGAATACAATAATTATTCAATAACTAAGTTGATTTTTTTAATACTAGAAGGGTGTCCAGCGCAATACGGCGGGTGACATTTTACATCCGACACGTGTTTTTAATATTCTGTTATTGTTATATTATTTTTTATAAAAGTCTATTATGTTTAAAAAGTCTATTGTTTTTTCTAAGCTATAATTTTAAATACCAATAAATGGGTTATGTATGACTACTTTTACATTTACACATTAACTTATTGTACCTCACAAAATATAATCAATTCAGGAAAAGTTTACACCAAAACGTTAAGAAAAACACATTACAACTGTAGTCTCAAAAAGTTTTAAATGTTATAGATTAAAAGATATAACTGAAATATTAAACAAATTAAGTTTTTTACTTATTTATGGGCAGATAATGAAAAATTGTATGTAGATGTTAGTAAGTATAAGGTTATTATGTAACTAATTGTAACGGTAATATGTAAATAATGTTATAAATACTATTTTACCTTTAAAATTGATTGTATCTTATTCATTAAATTAAATACTTGTTCTTAATTTTATGTATTTTAAATACCCCTCCCATATGCATTATATTAGTATAAATTGAAAAATTACAAAAATAATCCCTGTTGTTTTGATCAAATTGCAAATTTGTCCCCAGATTTTAAACATTGCAAATTTAGTCCTAACATTTGGAAGTTTGTTGCAAATTTAGTCCCCACCGTTAGTGTCCATTAGTTTTTAACGATCTGGTGACTAAATATGCAATATGATCAAACCATAGGGACTATTATGCAATTTGCTCTAAAAATTTAAAAAATTGAAATCAATAAAATTTAAAGAAATTAAAATCAAACATAATAAATTCAAATAAACATCAATAATAAATCCAATAGTTTTTTTAAATAAAATAAAGATTAAAAAATCAAATTAAATAAAGTAAAAATTAAACGCATGTAAAAAAAAAGCGATAAGTATTGAAAAAAAGTATGCGATTAAAATAAATTAATAAAAACAAAAAAAATAAAAACACAATGGAAAATCATTCTAATATTCTCAAATAAATATTGAAAAAATCATATTAAAGTTAAAAAAATAAAAAAATGATTTGATTTCATTTTTCTTTTTTTTGGATTTATACTTTCAAAAGGTTTTGGTTTCTTCGATTTAAACATGACATATGAACTTCATCAAAAATAATCATAAAAAATAAAATTTTACGCATACTTCTCATTTTCTATTTTTATATGCATTTTATTGTTACTTTTATTACTTTTTAAAATTGGTTTGATTTGTTAACCTTTATTCTATTTTTTAACGATTATTGAATTTCTTTATTAAAGTTTATTTGAATCTTTTAAAATTTAATTTTAATTCCTAAATTTTATTTGATTTTTTTTTTTTTTTTTTACTTTTTGGGGAAATTGCACAATTGGTCCGGTGGTTTGACTATATTGTATATTTAGTCCCCGTCGTTAAAAACTAACGGACACAACGGTGGGGACTAATTTGCAACAAACTTCCAAATGTTTGGACTAAGTTTGCAATTTTAAAATATGGGGACCAACTTGCAATTTGATCAAACCACAAGGACTATTTTTGCAAATTTCTCGTATAAATTAGAACTCGTTTAATAAAATTACTCTTTAAAACTAACCAGTCATAAGCATTATAAGTTCAATATATTTAAATAACTGAGCCATCTACATTTTTTTCACATGGCTTGGTAACACCCGATTTTTTTACAAAAATCCGGCGTATAACATATTTATCAAAATAATGTGGATGAAATAATATTTATTTATATAGTATATTCTAAAAAATTAACGTTTCTCATTTTTATTCTTCTTGGTTACTTTGAAAAAAAATATATTTTTTATTGTTTTATAAATTCTTTTAAAAATGATATTTTTAAATTTCTAGAAACATTTTAAAAAACTTTTTTAGTTTTCCAAAATTAATTAATTAATTAATTCTCGCAAAATGTTTTATAGCAAAAAAATTTTAAATGTTTTAATCACAATATTAAAACGAAAATATTTTGAGTTCTTTAAATGTTTTGAGATCAAAATGATCTTTCTTTATTTAAAAGTTTTAAGATGGATATGTTCTTTATTTTAGTAATTTGTTTTAGAAATGTGTTTTATAGTATTTAATCATTATATTTATAAACTAGTAAGAAAACCCGCATGATACGACAGAGATGACAATTTACATCACTGTACTTGAAATGTTAGTTTATTAATTAGTATTCTCCTAATTTATTGTACTAACTTTAATAAATTTGTGTATTATACAGGTTAAAAAAATAAAATATTAAATAAAACAAAAATTACTAATTATAAAATGATATACCAAGTTATGATACGATTGGAATTACGTATATGTAAAAAGTATAAATAATAAAACAATAATATGAACTTTTTAAGTTTTTTTGTTTCTTTTAAAGATAAAGTAACATTTTGTTTCAAATTAACATTTTAAATTTTTTTCATTTTAAAAAAATTTCTCACTATAACTTCCTGTTTTAATTATTTTTTAAAAAATGTACTTTAAAAAAATCAATTTCAAAATATTACGTAAAAATAGTTTGATTTTTTAGAAAAATTTATTTTTATAAAAACTATTTTCATAGAAATAACATTAATAAAAATATCGTTTTCTTAATTTCTTAAAAAATTAATTTGTAAAAATGAATAAATAATATTATTAGCAATTAATGTAATTATTTAATATGAGAGAGAAATGAGAAAATATTGATAATATGAATATGATATTGATACGCGACACCTCCATTTACCATTTTATTAAAGTAAAAAGATAATAGTTTTATTAGTTTTCTTTATCATAGCATCGATTTGGTCTGTCTTTTCCTTGAAATCCACATGATGGAACGGAGAAGACAACTTACAACGTTGTACTTGTTTTCGGTTAATTTATCAATCTTCTCGTGATCTGGTACTTCTGCTAGTTTCTTATTCATAGCATCGGTCATTCAACCAGTTTAGTTGTTACTTATTAATTTATCAATACTCTTATAATATATTGTATGGTACTTTTATTATTTATCTTCTTCGTAGCATTGATTTGGTCAATATTTTGTTTGAAACCCACACGATGGAATGCCGATGACGATTTATAATGTTGTACTCATTTTCTGTTAATTTAGCAATCTTCTCGTGGTATTGTACTTCTGATAGTTTTCTTCTTCGTAGCATTAATGATCCAACCTGTCCGGTGATCGATGTCGAAGTACCAATCAAATAAGATGTTAAATTGTATTTCTATTCACTTTAAACTAGTTAGGGTAAGTAGGGTTGTCGAACCTCGTGGAATTAGTGGTCGGTGTATTGTAAATTGATTTATAAGAAACGATTAACTAAATTATCAAATTACTTAAACTATTGCCTCTTGGCTGTAAAAATTGGATTTTGGAATGATTAAGAAAGTAAATAAGAAAACAAATTGCAAATGATTAAACTTGATTAAGAAGACAATTATAAGAAAGAGTAATCCACTTTGGGGTTAAGGTTTGGTTTTCAGTAATCATTTAGTTCAACTTGGTGGAAAATCCTTAACGTGGATTCTATACGTGTAACGGTTAAGTGATAATGATAATCAAGACTTAACAGGTCTTAATACACAATACCAATTCAATTAGTAACCAAAACTCTACAATCATACGATTCGCGCGATATCATATGACATTCAAATAAAGGTTAACCAAAACAATTGTTTAAATAATCAAAACACAATTTAAACTTATAACAGAACTTAAAGGGTTCCAAAGTTTAATCCCAACACAAGTTTAACACAAACGAGAACCTAATCACACGAAACCCATTACCCGAAGTAGATCACGAAAAGTTTAGCCGCTCATTATTCTTGAATGATCTTCAAAATCATTGTTGAATTGCATCCCGGATGATTGAATGGTGTTAGAACGATGTAGAATGGTGAATCACAGGTTTAGAAACACCCAAAATTCGTCTCAAATCGTCCTAGGTCGAATGGGGGGCAAGTGGTGGGTGAAACCTAACAAAAACGCGGTTTTATAGGTGTTTCACGGAGGTCCTGGCGTAAGCTACGACAGCCAGCGTAGCCTACGCTCGGGGGTATTTTGCTGTTTTTTTGCTGATGCTGGCATAGCCTACGGTGGCTGTAGTAGGCTACGGTGGAAACTTTTCTGCTGCATTTTGAATCTTCGTTTCTTGACCCCTCCAACGCTTTGTTTCACCATGAAAGCTTCTAACTTGGTTATTTTACCTACAAAATCACTTCAAACTCCTAGTTAGCCTATTCAACATGATCAAATACATAAATACGAATAATCAAACTTAATATTTAACATTTAAACACTTAAAATAGCATTTCAACACACTCACATCACCCGGTTACACACGTTTGGACCAAACACAATTAAGATGGTCGGTTATCAAAGAACTAAAAGTTATATTCGTACCAAATCAAACCAATACTTAAAAATACTAAACTACGGCTAGAGGAAAAAAATAAACAAGATAAAATTTGTACCCGAATATTGTTTATTTTGTAAAAGCTATATAGAGACATACACACCATGTAGACATCCTATATAATTTTAGTAGGACCCTCTTATAAGCATTAATCATCCCTTGGGTTTATTCCCTAGACTGATGTAAGATGAAAAAAAAAATGTCAATTTTGGTTTAAAAGGTATGCAATAGTTAACCCCAAAATCTCTTGCAATTTTTAAATGTTGGTGTAATTACTTTTCTATTTGTATTATAATTTCTTCCCGTTAAAAAAACCATTAAAGCTAAGCTTACACAAAAGATCAGAGGTAGATGGTATGTGTAAATATCATGTTCTTTTGGTTAACCCACTTGTAGATTTCTCTACAATTTCATATAAATTATTATTCAAAAACTTAAGTGGTGAATTATGAGGAGAGGACAAAAAAATAAACATAAATAGGGTACTAATTGCATTTATAGTGGGTTTTTATTTTTAATATGAATGTGTGTCTTTTATTATTTTTATTTTTAATATGAATGCGTATCTTATATTATTTTTACTTTTAATATGAATGTGTGCCTTATATTATGGGAGAGATTGTTGTTACTGGTTGTAAGTAAATGAGAGAGAATATTTTATGGGGGTTTTATTATGATTCCTTATATTTGAGGAGATATAAAAAATCACAATACAACCTCCATAAACTTTTTAATATTTTAAAAGTAATTGTGAGTGGATAAGAGAAAAAATATAATAATAAAAATATTTAAAAATATTATTTAATTAAAAAAAATCAATAAAAATATGTTTTTAATGTAAATATGATGATGGGTTGAACAACTCACTGTAAATCCTCTAAACCGAAAAGCATATGCATTGTTGCTTCGTATATTAATAACAATATAAACATGATCAGATTTCAACCATTAATTATAGCTTAGCAAAAAAAGTATTCAATTTCTATTTTTCATGCTCTTCAAGTTATGATTTATGACATCCAACACCAACATCACAACTGTATTCGTAAAATTATCATTCCAAAAAAAATTAAACCAAATGATCAATGATCAATTAATTCTCTCAAAATGTTTTATAGGAAAAAAAATTAAAATGTTTTAATCGCAATATTAATACAAAAATAATTTTTATTTCGTTAAATATTTTGAAATCAAAATGATATTTTATCTATTTAAATTTTTTTAGATATGTTATTTATTTCAGTAACTTGTTTTAGCAATGTGTTTTAGAGCGTTTAATTATTATATTTATAAATGTTTTTGAAAAATGTATTTTCCATTAAAAATTCATAATACAAGAAAATTTGTTACAAACTATTTTTCTAACTAAGGAAAAAAATAAATTAATTAATAAAGAAACCGTTTTCAAAATTAAAGAAAAAACGTTTTACAAAAAATATAAATATTATTGTGATATTTTATAGAAGAGTTTTAAATGGATATAACAGGAATATTACTTTAATTTTAAAAAAATTAATTACTTAAAACGTATATACCATTTCAATTTTATAGAACTTAAAGAAAGTAAAAAAACATATCTATTTAAGTACATTGACTAATATAGTGGTTATCATAAAACATATTTGAAAGAAGTTAAAGAAAAATTTCTAGAATACTAGAGCAAACTACACGAATGATCCATGTGGTTTGGTTAAAATTTTGGATTTGTTTTTAAAATTTTAAAATTACAAATCCTCTAATGTTATAGTTATTTTTTATTAACGGTCTCTACTCTGTTAGTTCATGTAATGATGTAAAAATTTTTAAAATATTTATTTTACTTGTAGGCATTATCAATGTAATTTATATTTTATTTTATTATAAATATGTTTATTATTTAATACACAAATAAAAAAAATTTAAAAAAATTCTTCTGTTAAATGTTAAGTTTATAATTTTTTAAAACCAATATGCGGGTTTTTTTACCTTTATAAAGAAAATTTCTCTTATAAAATCGTTTAAAACTAAATTGTTTTAAAAAAACTAAGAATTAGTTTAAGAAAAAATGTTTTAAAAAATGAATGATTTAAAAAAAGAACTTTAGAAAATCAACTAGTTTAAAAGTTTTTTTAAATAATCAAATAGTTTTAGGATGACGTATAAAAAACACGAAAGGTTTAAAAAACAAGCATTTAAAAAACATTTTTTAAAAAGAATTTTATTTTTGTATTTAAAACGTATTTTATTAAATAATAATCTTATTAATAATGAATTACAAAGAAAATATAAAAAATATAAAATTTTGAAAAACAAAAATATACAATTTTATTTAATAAACTAATGTATAGTTTAAAAAGGTCAATTAAATAAATGGCTAATACAAGTAAAATGCTAATTTTTATGATATTTAACATTATTAACTGTTGACTAAAAAACTTAAGGACCATATATGAAAAAAATGCTAAGGACTATATTCAAAGATTTTTAACGTTAAGAACCAAATCTAAAATTTCAACATAATCACAGGACCATCTTTGTAATTTACTCAGAAAACTATAAAATAAAAAAAGCTTCCGTTTAAAAACATTTCAATAAATTTAAAAATATCATCCTTAAATGGATTATAAAACATTTTATAAAATTACCCCTATATCAAATGACCTTTGAATGAATAGTTATTTTTTGAGTGTAAGTCGTTTATGCATTGTTGTACAATTGAGTCCTTTATGCTTTATATCTATCACATTCAGATCTATTCAGGTTTTGTCTTTATGATCATCGTTGCTATCATCTTTCACCACCAGCGAACACCATCCTTCACCCCCGACTTTGTCTTCATGATTTCCACCCACCACCGCATAACACCGCTGGTTGACCTAGGGTTGAGGTGGGGTCGATGGTCTTCATCTAGGGTGGCGGCGGTGTGACCACTATTGCTCCCCGCATAACACCCGAAAATCATGGTTATACAACTACAAATCGTTTCAATTTGCCCATCATGCGTGCAACGCGCGTGATTGGAACACTCTAGTTTTTTAATTAGCCAATAAGAATAGAAGTGAGAAACAATAGAGTTCCATAACTATAATTTTTAATAAATAAAATTTTCAACTACACTATGAGAAAAAAACTCAATAACTCACTAGTAAAAGATTTATGAATGTCATTCAGGTTCACATCTAAATCTGGTTAGAAGTAGTTTAGGTAACCCAAAACAAATTCCATTGTTTAAAGAATAAGAAATAAAAATAAAAACTATTTTCTATAAGAATATAGATCTCTTCAATGATTTATTTGTCATTTTGTAAATGTCGACATGATGGCACCTGCACAATACACATATATGGGTTTTTCTTAAGGGGACGAAATTAAATTTTTTTTAAGGGAAGCGAACTCGATATTTATATAAAAATTTACACTACCGTACCAAAAATTTACACTAACGAGTTAAAAATTAACACTACCGGCGAAAAAAAAACCTCCCCCCCGGCCCTCACTATCCTCTGCGACTGGATGTGGATGAAGTTCTTTGTTGACAAATTACTCGAGTAAAATAGAACAATGCCGGTACTTGGTATTCAATAGGTTTCCGTAATACTTGGGTTGAAAGGAAGGCTTAACCGAGGAGATAGTTTTCCATGTACCCATGATTTTCTTGTGTTCACGTATTCCTCAACAGATGTTGAAATACAATGTACTATAAAAATGTGTAATTTATTTATAACATCAAGATATTTTGGTATGGTATGAAAATATTTCTATACTAATCTGTAGTATCTAGACTTATCATCTAATACGTTATGTTATAAACTATTATGATTATGCGCCGGTTAAAACAACTCATAAACATATGACAAAGGCCTTATAATCCTGTTCACGAAAAATGATATACTTTTCATTTAACTTATGTAATTAACACTTGGATAACTTTTTATTTTGACCAATTGTGACTAGACGTATGCTAAAACAACTCATTATCTAACAAGGGCGCAAGGCCTATTAAGAACTCACTGATGATGAGTTGGTGGACTAATCATCGAAAACACATATCATTAACACCTATATAACTCATGGTTCATACACGATCATGTATCACACACCCATGTACCATGTGTCGACATACCAAAAACACGTTTATACAGCTCCGGTGACTCATTGACTTTACATTATCGTGTGCAATCTTACCATACACGCCAGTGTACACACTTCTAATGACCAATTGAGTTGTTTAACATCCAAATACGCAATCATAAAACATCCATTTTAACCCCTTTATATAACATTAAACACATTTATTCAACAACTCTAAAAGTCGGATGTTACACCAACGATCGGTCTTCAGTCCCAGCATATAAGAAAACCCAGTTTCAGTCTCGAAACCCAGGCTGGTTCAGCCAGGTTTATCCCGTTGCTTTTCTAGGAGAAAATCCATCCAAATCCAGATTCTGCAAGGAATAACGGGTGCTCTTCATCGATGAAAAACGTCTATAGAAGTTGTGGGAGCGCTCTTTGGTAATGTTTACAACATATAGAACTGATCAACTGAAACTATTGGCGGAGGGACTCGGATGAAATGAATTTTAATTCCAATTCTAATTCCGTTCCTAACCAAACAAACTTGTTTCTTACGAGATAAACTCCAAAGTTCAGTTAATTCTGTGAAGCATATGCACCTAAAGCTTTTGTAATTATTTAGCTATAAAAACTAAGACGAAGAAAAGTTCAAGGATAAATGAAGGTAAACAATCCCGCCGTATTGCACATTGTGTTTTCAGAACTTGAAAGCGGAACATAAAAACGAAATCATAAAATTCTAGCCAAGGGTCTAAGTTCCGGGGCACACCATCAAAGTTTCCAGAGTTAACATCCGATTGCAACATTGGTCTCTTGCCACTTTTCCAGTGAATTCCTCTGCTAGATGTTCTTTGTTTGGAGTAAGCATTACGAAATTTGGATCCGCCCTTTGGTAACTGCATTTTATAAATTTAAAGCTTTTAATCCTGTTATAAATAACATCACTAATCAATCGAGTTGTTTAGCACAAACCTTGCGTCTCTGACATTGTCCACACGAAGACCAAACCCCAAAGATGTCTTCCCTATAGCGCGGTCTCTTATCGCTGCGCCATATTCAAATCATGTCATCTTCACATGTTAATGATTTAGATATTGTGTATACTCATGGGTAATGTTTAGTTTGCATAGTGTCACGAATCACGACCAACATGTTTAAGGAATCGGTCTATCGGACACGTGCTGGATTTCTCGTCACTCCAAGGACGCCCGCATGGTGATTTTAGGACAAGCCCATGGTATAGGCCTCCCATATAATCAAATTTGAAAACAACATTTAAACACCCAAGTACCTTTTTATATGTTAACTCCAGATCGAAAAAAAAATGGAATTTTTTTGTAAGATGAAATAAAACCCCCAACTTTAAAAAAGCCCAATTTTAACTTCACAAACAATCTTTTAAACAAATCTGGCATAACCAAACCAAATTGATAAATGGGTGACCTAACATGTTGTTCTTGAAACTAATGTAAACTAGTGTAAGCTTTTGAATACTTGGTTGGCCTATGTGCACATTATCCCTATACTCGTCACATAAGTTACCTGACACGCTAAAACTGAATGAAGGTTTCCACCATGACTTGAAAGACAACGACATCGATGACCTAAGAGGTCCCACTTTCCCCTGTAACAAACACGAGGAACATTTAGAGATGTTTAACATAGTCCACATAAACACATAACTTCGGCACCAAGATGACTAACCTTGAGCAAGATGTTTTTATTGGCTTGCCAAGATGCAGCAATGTTAAAGGTGGAATCTTGGAAGTTGTTTGATTCCTTTTGATCAGTCATTCTGTTAAACAAATTATAAACTAAGATTCGCTTTCAATACCATATGTAGGTGGATTTCACACTACCTAATTAATTACCTTGTTAACAACTCAAATCCAAAGTCTATGTAATTAGTAATTCCAACAACTTCATTCTCTTCCAGTGGATTTTTTACCTACATTATTCAACAACAGATCGTCCATTAAATGGTAAAATGCAAATATATCAAATTTATCATCTTGATATTTCAATTCTAATGCAGGTAAAGAAGCATGCACAACCACACACACACATAGAGAGAGAGAAGGGGTACCCGTCGTTGGACGACCACATGCTGATAGAAAGAGGCTGTAAACTGCAGTTGAGGTTTTATAGAGAAAAATAAGTACTTCAGTACTGGTGGAGTATAAACAAAAGCCAAAAACATAAAAGCACATGAGTGCGAGAGGCTTCTGAATATGAAAAAGACCAAGATACGATGATAAATAAATAGCAAACTACTTAAGCGTATAATTCTACAATGAGAATGCAAGAAACCATATAGAACCGAACACCTGAGAGTTCTGCGCAAATTCAAGACCAAAGTTAAAAGACGGGCTCAATGGGCTGCCTGATCCGATTCCATAGTCTATGGCATAGTTCCAATTCTTCAAACTTTTATATTTTGCACCATCCTCCTTTTCAACTACTCAAGCACCATAATGTTAGACTTAATATTTGATTAATCCTAAGTTAGTGTCTTTATTTGTATTATTATTGTATAACATAAGTAGTGACGGTTACGGCGGTTATGGTAGTTATACCACCAAACAACCGGTAACTATAAATAGGGGTTAACACCCTCATTTGTAAGATGATGATGATTATATGTACAAAAATGTTTCTATAAAATTCTTTCAATCATCCCTCAACAACGAGAACATGTCAACATGTCGTTCCAATAGAAGATGATATAAAAGACATAATTCCTGGGAGGATAACGATTATAACCTTTACAACTTTATAATAGTTCTATTAAATTTCGATTTCTCCTTCATCTTGAAAGGGAAAATAGCAAATTACTTAGTGAAATGATAATAAATAGCATCATAGGGTAAAAATCTTACATTGAGGATCATATTGGACACCAGCAGTTAACCTTCCCATCTTGGTCACTAGCCACACAGATTTCAGGAAATCAACTCCCACTACATTCAGATTTCAGAGAAGAGTATCATAAAAGATTATCTCAGTGTTTCTACACATCATTGAAAGCGTTTTAGTAAATTACAGAAGCAAATAAACACCAATAACACCAATGACATCAAAGAAACAGAAATTTGTGAAACTAAAATGGAACATAATGCATATGAAAAGCAGATACTAGTACTTTAACATACGTCGCATATCCGTACACGAATATGGAAAAAGCGTGGCTCCTAATGACAAATTTGATGAGCCATATCTCAAACCCAATGTACCATAGTCTTCTGAACATACTCTGCATGAACCATAAACTTTGTAAGTGAATATGAATCCAAAATAAGAACTACAAAAGAACTAAAATGTGGGATTTTCCCGATCAAGATGAACAAACCTCTGTTTTTTAAGAATCGGAAAATGGCCAAATGCCCCAAGACCATATTTCGGGTAGTAAGCACATGCTCTCATGAGTAAAATCCTGGAGATACAAACATGTAAGAACACAAAAGAAGACGATGATGAAAATAAAAACTTGTTACTTACGGATCAGAACTTGATACATAAAGATCTGTGAACGTGTGAGGGTCATCAGCATCACTGTAAGAAACATAATCAATTTCTTATTGTAAAGCATCCCAAAACAAGTAAATAGCAACCCACAGCATCTAGAGGCAATATACATTCAAAAAAGTAGAAAATTTGGGGATATATGACTCTTTAATCATATACCTTTGCCATCGAAAAACTGCTTTACCAACAATTGGCTCCTCAGGCTTGTTATCAAGAGGACCCGAAACCTGAATGTGAGCTAAGGAACGTTTCATAACCGTTTATCAACTGATTAAATTCTCAATGAAACATGAGTCAGAATACATGAACAAAAAGATCATATGTTAGCATAAAATAATCAAAATGCTACATCAGAAAACAGCCATATATTCATGTAAGTAATTATCAAATGCTTTGATGGATACAGTTGCTACTAAATCGACATGACGATCTTCAATCGGCTTCAACAGAAAAATGGTACTGAAATGATTTGCCGCATCAAAATAATCTTCAAAGAGGCTTCTTAACGCAAGCTTCCCAAATAACAAATTATATGATGACTCCAACATCCTGCACCACCAATACTTCACTGTGATCAACAGAGTGATAAATATCAAGAAAAGGGTTCAAATCACTGTTGCAATCTATCTATACGAAGCTGAATCACACGAAGAAAGAACACATTTAGAAATTAATGATTGTTGGGATATGATAATGATTAATGGAGCTTCTAACATGAATCAACATATGGAAATGATGTGGTGAGACCTTGTGCGAGCAGCAAGAGGGGGGAAATCGAAGAGTGGTGGAACCAACACCACCGGCGGTGGGGGGGCTTTGGTTGATGACAAGAAGCTGCCCATTTGTTCGTACCAAAAGATCGATGATTGGTCGGTCGAATTCCGACGAAGGTTTTCCGGTGATCGGCGAAAGTGTTATTATGGAGTTTATGGAAGATATGAAGGTCTGGACCCTTGCCCGTTCATTTCTCAGTGAATCAAAGACTATTTCTGGCAGTGACGTGGCGCCTTTTCAAGGGGTGTTGGTGCTTACGTGGTCAGTTCTCGTGGTTTTATCCTTCACTGTAAAAAAGTACCGTAAAAGTACTATTTCGGGAGTAATGTTCAAGGGCTCAGTTCGATAAGGAATATTTAATAAATGATAGAATGAATAAAATAATAAAATGTATTATTACATTTTATTGTTTTTTTTGTTTTAATAAATAAATTAATCATTACTTTATGTTATTTGTTATGTATAAAAAAACGAATCAATGGAAAATAAAAACGGTTATGATGGTGATTTGTGAGCGATGGTGATGGCGGGAGGTGGTTTCCCACGACGGCAACAGTTTCTGGTGGGTTTAGAGTTTCTGGTGGTGGCGGCGGTCCGAGGGTCGTTTTCGACGGTGTTGGTGGCCCGAGGATGGTTTTCAGCGGCGTTGGTGGCCCAAGGGTGGTTTTTGGCGGCGTTGGTGGCCCGAGGGTGGTTATCGGTGGTCGGCGGAGGTTTCCGGAGGGCGGGGCAGTGGCCGACGGTGGTTTCTGGCGACTGCAACAATTTTCGATGGAGGCGTAGTTGCCCGAGGGTGGTTTCCGGTGGCGGCAATGGTGGCCCGAGGGTGGTTTTTGGTGGTGGTCGGTGATAGTTTCCAGTGGCCATGATTTCTAGCGACGGAAGTGGTCGGCGGTGGCGGTGACCTTCAGTGGTTTTCGGCTACGGCGGTGGTGTTCTTGGGGCGGTGGTGACCGGCAGTGGTGATGGTTGTTGTGGTGTGTGAGTGAGTGGCGTGATGACTAATGATAAAATAAAAAAAGAAGAGGGGTGGATGAAATAAATTTGATGAAATTGAATGTTACTACTCTAATAAAATGGTAAGTATAGTCGTCACATGTTCTTTTATAAACCCATCTAATACCATATGTCATATTGACATTTAATAATAAATATTTTTCCCGCTCAAAAAAATTAAATCTACCAAATTTGAATAAAAATCTTTAAATACACATTTTGTTTTTAAAATTAACGGAATATAAATTAAAACACTTTCATTTTAAAGTAAATAACATATATCTCTTACTTGTATTCCTAGCAAACTCTATTAGTTAATTTTTAAAATTATTTTCTTATCAATCTTTATTTTTTGAAAAACAAAATAAGTCATAACTCATAATTCTAAAACAAAATGTTTACTTTAAGATTGTATAGTATCACTTAAAGACACACCAATTTTAATGTTTTATATATTTTTCTATATAAACTACTATTAGTAAAAACAAAGAATTGGTTTTAGAAATTAAAACAAAATACTATTAAAAAAGGTAATTAATTAGACATTAATATTTCAGCTGTCTTTTATTTCATTGTCGTCTTTTTTTCTTTTTTAATTGTTACCATCAATAAAATCATTATTTTCCAAAATTTAAGATATTTTTAACTAATTTTTGAAACGTTTTCTTATTTCGTTAAAAATATTTTTATTTATTTCATAAGTGGTTTCTTTAATTTATTAGATAATGTTTTTTTTTTGTTTTTTATTCAGTTTTATTATAATATTTTTTATTACTGTATAACTCTTTAATCAAGTCTATTAAGATATAGAGTAGTCATTTTTAATTTGAAATTTAGAAGGTTTTTTGATTG